>PNEQ01099037.1:0-11242 GCA_003012365.1 Medauroidea extradentata | reverse complement strand
AAATTTCTCTGTTCTTGAATATTTTTTTTAAATTGCTGTTATGTTTTGTCGATTGGAAAATTCAGGATGAATAGGCTTACCACTATAAAAATTTCTTTAACTATGTGCTTTGGAGTAGGGAAATTATTTCTTTATGTTCACAAAGAGATTTGTCCAAATTTTTATATTTATTTTCGAGGATTCTTCCCTACCCTACACAATTGCTATCTGAATAATAGTTCAGTAGAACCCTGTCATGTTTCTCAGAGGATTCAAAAAATTTATACTTTATAAATGGGAAAACATTATAAGAGGGTGTCCTACCACAAAAAAGTTCTAGGGAACAAATGAAAGCAATTGTACACCCAGGAAAATGTTAAGTGGGAACATTATACAGGCGTGAGAAGGAACTTTAGGCCTACCATGATGATGATGGAAATTGGATGGAAACCATTGAGGGACAAGAGCAGAGTGGAAAAGCTGGTCAGGTTGTATAGGGTGATGAATGGGGAGGGGAGATGGGGAAGTTTGGCCTGCAAATAAATTAAGGGAGCTGTAAGGGTAAAGGTAGCAACAGTGAGAAAATTCAGAGGGTGTGGAGGAGAACAGAGAGAAGTAAACAGTTGATGGTGAGGACGGTGGGGGAGTGGACTGCACTGCAGGAGGAGTTGGTGACTGTAAGGGGAGTTGGAAGGTGTTAGGAAGGGATGGGGAGGAATCTGCTCGCCACTGGGCACTAGCCCAATTGCGAGGGCAAAAATTATTTTTATTAGTTACGTGACCAGGATTTTTTCGATTAGGCCTACCTGGATTTGATAACCCTGCTACTAAGCAAAGTGAATTATTGAATACAATTACCGTTACGGTAAACATCAAGAATCACTACTTATCGTGTAGCTTGTAACATAGAATATATATATATATATATATATATATATATATATATGACAGATTATGAAGTTTTAATATTATGTGTATAAGATAATTTATTATAAAAATAGTGAAGTGTTCAGCTATGGTAGTAAGAAACTCCAAGCTAGGCATAATTTTCTTTTAAAACTTAAAGCATGTGCTATGAGAAAATGCTTTTAAATAATACGACATCTGAGGGTTTATTTCCTGTTTAAAAAATCAGTATAAAGGTTACATAGGTTTAGAAAAGAGAAATCGACCAGGTTCCTAGGTCTACCAGCAGGCCACACACAAAACCACGTAGCTAAAGAACAGAAGCCTCGCTGCTAAACAAAAGGAGAATAATAACAGAAAAACTTTATCAGCGAAAAGGAATGTTTTGGTTGAGGACTCTAGAATTTTTCGTAGTGGAAAAAAGGCTGATGCAATGAACTTCTTGGAAGATAAAAGAGAAGCATCGGGTCAGGTTTGGCATGTTTTAGCCAGATACCTGATTATTTAGGGAGCTGACGTCACCGGAGAAAAACGCAGTTCAAAGATTTTTCTTGAGCTTTCCCGAGGAAATTGTAACAGCTAGACCTACGCCTGACGTGGTGTTCTAGACTTTGTACACCAGAGTGAGAAAACTCATCGCCGTCGACGATCGTAGAGGGTTTTCGCCAGCGTTGTTAGGGTCTGGGTTCGCAGACCTGTTTGATAGTTGAGAGTTCCTATCAATTACTTCATACCACCCGCACCTCATCAGACGACATCCCTGAAGGGCCTCTATGCATAACATTTACAATAATTATATTGAATTATGGTAACCGAGCTTCTACAAGTACGGTATGCTACGGTAAGGTCCCTCCCAATCACGATAAACACTTGGTAGATTCGAAGCAAACAAATATCACATGACAAAAATTCACCAGAATTAACTTTGTAAATGCTGTAGTTGCAACCGTTTTACCCTGAAAACAAGAAGTCTTGTGTTTGGTTGAATTGATGAAGTTGGAGCAAAGATGTTTAACAGAAGAACTTTGCAAAAAAAGGTTTGCTACGAATTTGCCCTGTTGGTAGTTTAGGACCTGGTCTTGTTCATTTTAAATCCTCGTAGTGATATTTCAGTTAACCTACAATCACATAAACACCACAAATCAAATCACTCAAATATCTTAATTTTAAACTCCTCAGGCCTTGTTACCTTGTCCTACGAAATTAAATCGTTTGTTTAGTATGATTTTTTCTCTAGCCATTCAAAACATAAGAAAAATATGAGTAACAATTAATTTTTTTAATGAATTATTTAACGGAAGCAATATCTTATAGCCTGGTTGTGCCATTTTGAACTGAACAATTATCTTGGAATTATACGACAAACTGGGTCTAATAAACAGATGTGTATATGTATTTGTACAGTTTATCACACTTTACACAATATATATTACAAGCTGCTAAATTATTGGATTTAAAGGTAAAGTTTATTGATAAAAAATGTTTCTACAGTGATGAAGAGTAGTCGTTTATAAAGAAAATTGTAGCTTACTTTGAAATTTGCAGTTTTTCGTAGAAATTCTAAGTCAGACTAACATGTTTTACCTGATCGCCATGCTGCATGTTTATGTGGTACTAGCATTCCTAGCATTACCTATTGAAACTAGAGCTAATACGTTGCGCAACTGTTCCTTAGCCAGCATATCCAGTAGTAGAAAAACAGTCATGCTTCTAACACGTGTTTTCGCAGCAGTAGCTGTGCGTATTCAGGGAGAATTTGACGGTGCGCAGTACAAATGATACTTGCAAGTAAAAGTGTTTCATGCCATGCTAGTGGCATATGTAGTGAGTGATTTATAGACTTTTTTAATTTGGAACTAATGTGGATGATCAATTTCGGTGATTCAGACACAGGAGCGAATACGTTATGCATACAACGTATGTGGAAAGATGTCCATGAATGTACCTCGACAAAAGGGAACAAATGCATCATTTACTGATAGAGGCGAAGAAATTGTAACTGCCATTGTGTTAAGTAAAAAATTGTTTCAGACATTTCACTTATTATTTAAGTAAAACAAGCGTGCACCATGTGTGTTTGGTATTGTAGGGGTTGTGAACACTAATTATGACGTTTTAGTTACGGTAATATCTGCCTAACATGCATACGGTATGTATTAAATATTAATTTTTTTTGTGGTTTTGTGCAACTTCTATTGGTGTTAGAATGTGTTTAAATAGGGTGTATAATGGGTATTAAAGACGCGTAACATCAGTACACCATACGTTCAACGTGAATTGAAAATGCAACGTATTTTGTCCACATGTATTTCAGTTAAAAATATTTTTAATGTGGTACAAGTAAATTAATGCAATATGTAAATAGTATGCATTTGCTACTGTATTTGTTTTCTACGCTTCAATTCGTGCTAGAACAAGTTTAAATAGCTTTTGTTATAGTGTATTTACATGCTTATTATGAATATTTTGCATTCGCGATTTCCCAGATTTTAACATCCCTTAACCGCTATAGACTTTTTATAATGCAGAAGTTTTTATTACTGGCAGCTATTTATTTTGGTTATATTTCACTGAAATTACTCATAAATAGTACAGTTCAGCTGGTTATTGTTATTAATGTATGTATTTTAACCCCACAATTTCCCTGATCTTCATAGCCCTCCCCACTATCGAGTTTTTATAAAGTAGGCTTTTCGGGTACTCGTGCATGTTTTTTCTTGTTCTATTTACGTAAAATAAAGGCCCAATCTGCAATCTGCAGTCGACTGCCGACAGCAGACTGCCACAATTGGCAGTTGAATGCAATTCACAATGTGCAGTCCAGAAGCCATGATGTTTTTGCATTATTTTTAAAAACTGCTATTTAATAAATCGACTATGTTTTGAAAATATTGTTTTTAATTTTGTAAAAATTGCTTGATTTGCTTTTAGAAGCATATAAAATCTCTAAAAACAATATTTGTTTACATGACGTGATTACCTGAGTAACGCCTGATTGATTAGAACTTTTCGGCAGTCAAAGATAAAGTTTGCCATCTCCGACTGCTGAACTGCGAACTGCTCGACTGTGGACAGCACATTGTGAATACACATATCTTAAAGTACATATCAATATCTGACAGCGACGGCGGACTTCCAACCGCACATTGTGAATCAGGCCTAGTCGTAAATAGTAACTTTAAGGTACTTATAATTATTTTATGTATATTTACCCCACAATTTCCCTGATATTCATAGCCCTAACCACTAGCAATTTGGTAGAATGTAGGCATAATTATTAATCGTGACTACTAATTTTTGTTATTATTAATTGTAATTAATCGTAAATAGTACATTTCTGCAGTTTTTTGTTGTTTTCGCATGAGTAATGATTCTTGATATTTACCCTTTGTGCTATCTTTACAACACATGCTATGCAAGACTATATTCAAAACAACTGTAAAAATCTAATTAAAACATGAATTCTACTTTCTGTTCAAGTACTATTTCCTGTGCTACATCAATTATGGCCTAGCTTTTAAACTAACTATACTACTACCAGACAGACGGTCTCCTGATCACTAAATAAAAATAAACGCTTAAATGGTTACGTTTTAAAAAGTTGTGTCCGTGTAAGGTACAACAGAGATTCACTCGCAATTATTAATTTTAGTTACACACTCAATCAAAGACAACAAAATACCCCCCAACTATTTACAAGCCACTATTAACATTTACTGGCACAAAGAATCAAAAATAGTCTTCCGGAAAAGTTGCGTAACAAATATAAAAACACGATATCAAAGCTGACATGCATAACACGGCTACTCAAATCCCCGTGACCCTCAAAAAAACCTTTAGTACGAGTACAATACAATTCAAACAAAAAAATTGCAACTAAATTGTACCTGAAAATGACTAATGAAAACTTAACACAAAATTCTGAACTTTAATCTAAAGGACAAATTCCACAAACTGAGTCGAAGTACCAATCCAAACTACATGATGACCTTGCCAAACTCTCACACTTCTATAACCATTACCCTAAAATTTACTAAAGATTAATACTTACATTTTACAAACTTTCGCCTGTTGAAAGGCAAAGTCATATTGGTTACAATCATGTAACATTTAATAAATTTGTATAGAAATTAACTTTCACACATTTTCGGCCATTTTCTTTCGCAAGGCTGTCACGGAACAGAAACGATAGAACCACCTACGTGAATGCATTACCAGCAACTCGAGAAGTAGCAGACTATCGATACCACGATATCGAATATAACGCGTAATTTAGCAGTTGAATTGGTCACAATCTGTTAGCAAGCGATTGTCGAATCTGTTTGCATTTATAAGAAATCGCTAAAATGCAATGTTCAGTTGACGTGCGCTACCGCACACACCTACATTAGACCGTCTGCCACACCGCCCCTCGCAACAGCTGTACCTCGTCTTCATTCTAAGAGTTTTCTCGAGTGTCCCTAGAGATACGGCCTAGTGGTGCTATTGCTAGACCCAGTGTTACTCAGCCCTACATCCTGGTGAATGCAGTATGTCCGAAGGAATTTAACCCATTTCAGTACACAACCGCTCCAAGATCATTACAGTGAAGAGAGTGTAACATGCCCAACTTCACTCAAAGATCAGTGGTTCATTTACACTTAATGTTTATTGAAGGGAACTGGTAGTTCATTTGTGTCTTGTTTATAATCGTAATTTCAGGTATTTGTATCCTTTTCTCAGTATCTCATTCTACCAACCACCCCTCACAATTAAAATGGACTTACCCAGCGTAGGGTCCGCCGTGGCATTTTAAGTCAAAGTAATGTCTGATTCAATTTGAAATTAGCATGTAGGGATTTTATTGTGTTCGTTTGTTTTCATGTATATGTATGCAAATTATTTGTTTGTTTTTTTCTTCTCCATACATTATGACATTTAAATTCCTAGGAATGCAAAGCGCATACCCAGAACTTTCTTATTGTAATTTTTATGGATCCAGAACATTTTATATACCACAAGACATTGAGAAGTTGATGTGAAAATTTAATAATTTTGTATATGTTTATTGGCTATGTAGTTCCAGTGTACAGTTCTTGCGCATTAGCGGGCAGCTCCGCGGTATTTTTTACTACTGTTGGAGGGAAGCCCCGCCCGCCATGTTGGTAGTTCAGTTGGAATCAAGACGCGTCGGGAGGCAGTGACATGTGTCACCCCGGTCCTACAATTTTGTACACATTACCATCTGTACCGTAATTCATGGAGAATAAATCTACAGTGTCATCATTACGTGTGTCAAGTGTTTCATCTCCTCACAGTCACAGTATACCGGGAATGGGGACCCATAAACCCGCAGCTATCTCAACATCCTGACATCGTAACAGTGAGTACCGTTGAATCAGTATGTGTTACAACCTGTCCGCACAGTTACCTATCTATGTATATATTCAGTTACGTTAACGGCGTCCGAGGTGGCCTACAACCTCGGCATCGTGTAGGATAACCAGTCGACGAGGAAGCAGGGGGCGAGCATTTTAATCACTGTCAGCCCCTGGGCTCTCGACCACGCCCTGGGAGTCTAGAGTCTCTGCTCGAGTGTTGTTCCTCGTAATTGAGCAACTGGCGCCCTTTTCAACATCATTGTCATCATCACAAACAACCCCTCCCCCCTGCCGACGTCTCAGTGAATATAAATGGCTACCATCATGGAGTTACGAAATTGTGTATTAGCTATTGCCTTGTCACGAATATAATTTGACTGTATAAAAGAAAATACTTCTTCACGAATACGTTTATTGGAAAATAGACTGCTTTCACTATTTTTACATGTACAACATAATAAATTATAGAAATAAATTAAATTATGCACCTACATATATGATGAAAAATTGATATTTCATCATATTATTTAAAAATAACTTAAGTTTTGTCCATATTTCACATAAATACAGTTTGTTTTGACTTCAGATTTGTTCGAAACAAAACAGGAAATGAAAGTAAAGGTAAACATCCTGTGAACAAACCCTGTAACCGTCGTCCTGCCTCGGTTGCCAGAAACGTGCAAACACCCTCTGCCTGGTTGCAGCATGTTTGCAAACACCCTTGTAAACAGGAGTGCTAAAATGCTCTGTTCACAGATACCGCTACCAATTCAACCGCTAAACTATGCCTATAGAGTAAACCCAAAAATCACTATTCATGCAAAAACTAACAAAAACTGCATAAATGTACTATTTATTACTAGTTCCAGTGAAATTTAACAAAAATAAGTAGTCGCGGGCACAGCCGTAGAAGAACAGATAACGCAGGAGTTAGGGGAGTTGCTCTTCAGTGTTTTTCAAGCTATCTAAATAATAGGATGCAATATGTTTCAGTTAATGGAGTGGATAGTAGTGAGCATGAAGTGACATATGGAGTGCCTCAGGTCCATTATTATTTTTGGTATACATTAATAATTTAGGTAGGCAACCGCTCAGTGGATTGCTGACATTGTTTGCTGATGATGCAGGGATAGCTGAATAGTAAAGCCACATTGTATAATTAATGTACCCAATAGCCGCATATAAGCATATGTATAGTCCCTCAATAGAGCTATGTTCTCTGGGACATTCTATTCTGCAAATAAAAAAAAACAGGTCTGGACAACGATGTACGTATAATGGTGTGCCCGTGCACATCATATCTCTAGCGCATGGCCTTAGAAGTTCAGGTCTGGACACTGCTACAAAATATTGACCCTCTTATGACTGATTTTAGTTCCTTCACTTTCCGCAAAAAGGAATGAAAACTGGTGGCGCCACTAGCACACTCATGCTAGTAATTATTTTACAAACATTAAATGTATTATATTTTTGAAGTACAAATATTAGAAACTTATTTAAGTTTAACGAAAATATGTTTAAACACTTGCGTTTTGATTAAAATAAAGAACTTCTTTTCACAACAGACCCACTGCGATAGTGGCGCCAACAGTTTCGTTCAGTCATAAGAGGGTCAAAGATAAATCATTGAAGAGTAGGTGAGTATCCAGACCTGAACTTTTAAGACCGTGCTCTAGCGTATTCCAATGACTGCACTCGACTGAACGCGGTGCGCACTGGGCCAGCGCCGTGTGTTCCAGACCCGACCTACCAAGTACACGGTAGTAGAAGAACAGGTCTGGACACTCGCCTATCTAACAATGTATTTTGCTTGACCCCCTTGTTGTTTGGCTGTAGTTCGTCAAGTTACCGAGAATGCCGTACTTTTTGGCGCTGTTTTCCGGGCGGTCGGACTAAAACTCCGTCCACTTTTTTTCATTGTTAAATTTTATAAAGTAAATAAACATTGCTGGAGCATTTTCTTAAATTTGTGAACGAAGAAAGTATTTCATAAATTGATAAAAACTACGTTTTGATAAATTGTTAATCTTAGCGGAAAGGAAGTGGGCGGAGTTTAGTCCGACCGCCGTAACATCAGCGCCAATAAAACACAATATTCTCGGTAACTTGGTGAACTACAGCCAAACAACAAGGGGGTCAAATATCCAGGCGAGTGTCCAGACCTGTTATTCTACGGCCGTGACCAAGTACAATAAATTTTCGTGTTCCAATGGTGACTTGCACTCGTCGGGTGCGCACCGCGGGCAAGTTGGTGCAAGTTGATCGGATCTCTTTGGAAATAAACTTGAATAGATACTTCAAGGGCCTTATTCATAGTCATGAGATATTTCCGAGATGATCCTGAGATCATCTTGTGCCAGTTAGTCCAGGGTTGGTCCTATAGTCCGGACCAAGTATTACCTTATTCATAAACGCCAAGTAACGTCGGACTAGATATAGTCCGCGTCTATGAATAAGACAAAAATTAGTTGGAACGATAATCCCGCACTAGTCCGGGTCAAAAACGACTATGAATAAGCCCTCAAGTGTTCATATTACTAACAACCGGTTGTTTACATATGAAATAACGTTTATTGGTGGTTAAATTATGTGCCTATCAGTGCAAGCAAGACGACTTCGGCTCGTTCTGCTGTACTCGCATGAAAGCTAAATAATGAAGTTTGTATGTTGTTTAGCACAACGAAATGTACAACAATTTGAAAAATATGGTCTTCAAAAATTCTTCCGTGCTCATCCACGAAACCTGTTCTGCGAATTAACTGTTTGCTTTCCATGTTGGTTTGTTCGGGCGCCCTGCGATTTCTGCCACTTCTGCGATTTTCATGCCCTTTTCTTGCGATTTTTCAATATGAGCGTTCGTCTGGCCGGAAGTGTTTTTTTGGTAGGTTGTTCGGGCGTCGAGTGCACTGAGATTTATCGCAGAAAGAGCAAGTCCTTTCTGCCCTTGCTGTTGACGAAGAGCAGAAAGCGCAGTGAGATCGAAGGCAGTAAAAGGGGGCGAAATTGGAATATTTGTTTACAAGTGTGTTTGAAGATTGTAGCTTGGTTGAACGGTATTTTCGTAATATGTTTGGTTATCGTACGAGAAAAGTGGGAAATGTAGTAAATGATGCTAATAATATTCTATGTATTTTTTGTACTCTCAGAAATAAAAATCCAGTATGATTTCGGTAATTCAGCTCTTCTGGTAAAAGCTGTGTTAACCCCAAGTAGATTTTACGTAGTAGAGTGTAATGAGCTAAAACCTCGGGAATATACGGGGCTTATTCATAGTCGCTAGTTTAGTTAATCCGTCGGCCGATGAGTCTTTGTAAAATCACATCACTAGAATATACTAATGCACATTTTTCTTGTGATATTAAATAGAGTGATAGCAACTTAATCCTGAATGTCGTAGGTAGAGGAAATTGAAGTGTTGCATGATCAGTGATACTCTTCAACGACACGTTTGTTAAGACTCGACATTCAAATACTAACTCCACGACACGTTTTTTAAGACTCGACTTTCAAACACTAACTCTGTAGTATATAGGAAATGAGTTTGTTTTGTAAATTGTCGTGATCTACACGGCCTGACATACACCAAAATTAATAAATTTAAATGTCTAGGTAGCAACATGATTCTGAAGAAAATTAAATGCTTATTCATTTATTTACTTATTTAATCATCAGCCGATTAATATTTGTCGAAAACATTTTACAGAAGATACCTTCAGCGCCTAAAAATGCCATACTCAAGAAAATTTCTTCTCAAAATAACGATCAGCTGATTGACAAACAACACACTTCGCATATTTTGGCGTTCGACTGGAGCGAGAAAATGGCAGTGCCATTTCTGCTCTTTCCTGCTACTTACAATTCTCAACCTGCTCTCGATGGCAGGAATCTCAGGTCACCCGAACAAACCTAATGTTTATGCAGTTTGTGATTAGGTGATTTTTTTACGTTTATGGGTAGCAACTAATTGCAAAATAGTTTATATATTACGAAAGTCAATATTTTAGTGAAAAATTGAAATGTTTTAGATTCAATCGCTTGGATATTTGTTATTAACACACATTTCCGAGAAATTAACGAAAAGTTTAGGCTTGTCTTTATCAAGGAAACCAAATGTTTATTTATTTTATGCACTCCGTTTGACCCCAGTTCTGGGAAATGGAGCATGTCAAAATTTCATACATACACTGAAAAACATGTTACATTATAATACAATTAACACTAAAACATTGATGAACAGACATGATTCCCATACAGCACAGCGACATTGTGGCAACGTTGCTACAACGTTTCGCCCAAAATAATCAACGTTGTCACAACGTTTCGTTACGTTGTAACAAAGTTGCCACAACGTTGCTACAACATCCAGATGTCACAAATCTGCAACGTTGCGTGGGGACATTGCTACAACGTTGCGTGGGGACATTGCTACAACGTTGCGTGGGAACGTTGCTGCGACGTTGCAGGGCAACGTTCCTGCGACGTTGCAGGGCAACGTTCCTGCAACATTGCAGGGGAACGTTCCTGCAACGTTGCAGGGGGATGTTCATACAATGTTGCAGGGCGACGTTGCTGCAACGTTTCAAGATGTCTTTGCTGCACATTTCCAGATGTCTTTACCGCACGTTTCCAAATGTCGTTGCTGCATCGTATCTGGATGACTTTGCCGCAAAGTCTTGGAATGATGTTGCAGTGTGTTTGACATGATTTTGAGTTATCAGTTATTTTTGGTGTTGTTTATTAAAACCAGTAAATCTGTTGTGTAAGACGAGTGTTTCTTCTGCTCAGAGCAATTTGCTTAGCAAAGTATACTGTACCAAAAAAAAATCCTCGTATGATCTTTATAAGGCTGCAGGTAATCATATCATAAATGCTCACATATAGGGTATCTGCCAATTTTCAGGGCATTATATGCTAGTCATTATTATAACCGCTTTGAAGTTCATGTTGAGTTTTCATGAAACTTTTTAAAATGTAACTCTTTAACCATTTCCTTTGAC
>PNEQ01099036.1:0-16538 GCA_003012365.1 Medauroidea extradentata | reverse complement strand
CTGCAGTAGTAAAAGAGGCAGTTATCACGTTTAAAAGTACAGCTTTCATTGAAATTATTTAACATTCTAAAAAATTTTAGTTTGTTACAAATAAAAGAACGTAAATTTTTAAAGAAAGCAATTCGAGAAAATTGGCCTTATTACAAATTATTGGTGTGTAATAGCAAATACGTTTGTATTTTGCGTTACTAATGCAAACTTCATTATTACTAATCGGACAGATCGATGCATCTCTACTCTGTTGCTAAAACGTTAGTTTGAAGATTTATACGTAGTGTGTCCTGAAGCTGTAAACGCAAATAGTTGCTGCTAATGAATTTGTTTTTAAACTGAATTATTGAGGTTTCAAGTAGTTCGTTTACTGATATGAATTTCAGATTTGTTTCAAGTCAATCTACACTAAAATTACAACACACTGCCCTTCATGTAACGGTGTGAATAAATTATTATTTGTACTGTAGCTGCCCTTCACTTACTCTGTGCAGACAGTAGCCACGCTGATTTATAGCGTCAGGATAATAAATACAAATATTTCTTCACACACTTGTGCAAATGCTAATTTTTCTTACAATACGACGAAACATGTTAGTTATAGTCTATGACTAAATATCTGAAACATAGCATGCGTACTTTTATGCCCATTAAACCAAGCTAACAAACACTACATTTCCGTAAATTTGTGGAAAACAGTATGGAGAAGTGCACTGTAGCGTACCTCGTAAATATAACACACGGTATCTTACATCTATACTTAAATACTCTCTGTAAACATGTTGGATATAAATTTGTATTTTCCTTTTTGCTGTATGTCTGTAAATAACGCAGTTATCGCCCAATACAGTTAATGCGGGAATAGTAATTTCTATTCTATATCTACATTATCACTATGTATATTCATAATGTAGCAATTTCCGTTATCAACTAAATACTTGTGAGGAAAAGGTTACATACCTTAGCCTATTAAGATTTACAGTGAACCTTGTTAATGAGATGAAAAATGTAACACTAACTTAAACGCCCATTAAAAATTTCCTTTGTACACCACAACGCCAGAACCACGACATCCCTGCAGAGGTTCCTCATTCATTGCGATAATTCGGTAAAAAGTATCTTCTCCCAGAAATTTGTAGCATGTGTTTTACTATGAACTGGCGCTTCAGGGGCAGTAATTAAAAATAAAAGTTAACGTTTGTAAAGATCTTTATGTAAAAATAATGTAAAAAGTTCGTAACAATAAGTAGGAAAAGGAATATTTCGCGAGTTCAACGTCATGCGTGTAGGAATCCATTTTTCTGTTTATACACAAGCCCCGACCATTCATCCACTAGCTGCTACTCACTGTAACAACACACAATGAACTAATAGATGGGCTCGAGTATGCATAGAACAGTGGATTATAACACGTTGTTCACTGAACTCGCAAATTATTTCTTTCCCTAACAATAAGTGACCAAAATATGTGTTTTAGAATAAGGGTATGTCCATGAAACAATATTGTTCGAAACACAGTAATTTCTTGACTACATGAAACATATACTTTGTAAATATATAACAGTAAACAGATAAGTGTAGTTTATTATACGATTGCTGTTTATTGTCTTAAAAATTCATGTGACAGTTGCGGCAGATCACAGGTAGCTCTTTAAGGGACGAACTTGGTAATGTAAAGGATGGGAGTTCTAACATAGGTGTCGGTTCAATTTTTTTTTGTTATATATACATTTGGGATATATTTGAGGTTCTATGTTGTAGTGGACTTAAACAAAAATCCAAATAAAAATGCAATATGCATCGCACCACTTCCAGGAAAAAAAGAAAACTAAGTCTTAGTTCCAGTTTGCATAAACAATATTCTTTAAGTGATGAGACTGTGTTAAACTGTAAGAAAAATAACTGCATGTTGTAAAAATTGTACATATTTTAAAAATTAAATTAATTTTAGTCTCTCTTCCACTGTAAAAAAGTGATTCGGTTTGATGCTCTATTTTAGGTTATTGATTTATAAATAGAATAAAATAATTACAAAACTTTCTACGTGATAACAGTGAAGAATAAAAAAATACTGTAAACCATAATTTCAAATGTATTCAGTATTTATTTTTGTGATATTACAAAATAATGTGTAATTTTAACTTACATCGCGGGTGACCAAATTGAACTATAAAAAAAGTAAAATATTTGGTAAACACCATTAGTTAAATAGAAGTATGTAAATTAATAACTGTTTTTAAGATATAATTTGTCGAATTAGTCATTGCGAACTAAACTACTGTAAAAATACGTATGTACAATACATTTGTTGGATTCAATCTTTTTTCCGGTGTCTTGCGGTTTATTACTGTTCGTTGGCTACTAATTTTTAACATTTACATCTTACGTTACAATAAGTTCACCTCAAACTGCTATGTAATATTTTAGGTTTAAGAAACAATTAAAAAATATAAAAGTATGTCATTAATTCTATTTCTATTTAAATTCAAACCTTCATGTCTAGAGCCAAATAAAAGCATTAGTTTGTAAATCGTGTCACTGTATTCACTGTTATCCTGCCAATTGAGCCAATATGTTATGTGAAAATATAAAGTATAAACCTTTACGAATAGTTTTGTACTAATGTGGCATGTCGTTCTAGATCTGAAAAATAGATACGGAAATTTTTGGAAATGCAATTATAACTTAATTATATCAAAAAACTTATTTTCAGTTACATATGTGTTGCGATTGAGTCTACAGTATTGTTTAGTTCATATATATATATATATATATATATATATATATATATATATATATACATATATGTATATGCATATATATATATACATATATATGTATATGCATATATATATATATACATATATATGTATATGCATATATATATATACATATATACATAAAGTTTTAAATGGAACCACTACGAATCCTGTATATTATTAGGCTTATAGACAAGAAGGGCGCTTGTAAAAATAGTATTTTATGTTCTACGTTATCTAATGAAGTTTATAGTAAAAAGTAACATTACAAACTAGAAACTTAGTAATAAATACTTATATATATATATATATATATATATATATATATATATATATATATATATATATAACTGACATTTACATAGTAAATATTGTGTACATAAACTAAGAGTGAAGTTGTGCTCGCGTCGTTGAGCGAGACCATGCCTCGCGCACGAAATATTTTGTCTTCTACCTGCCGCCAAAACAACAGCGATTCGCGGAAATCGTCAAGAGGGGCATAGAAACTTAATTTATACTATCCTTTTTGTTTTCTTCGCTGATACCACCCATCTATGGGAGATGCAAAGCAACGCTAGGAGCAGCACTGTCGCGCCTTGCAGACGGCCGGAATGGTGATAGAAACGTATTTTTCGTATGCGTGGCAATGGAAACGCGAGTTTATTTTCATTTTTAACGGCTCGTGTGGATAAATGCAGGCTTAAATTATTGTATATAAAACCAATATTGAGCACGATGAACTATTTAATACACAATATGTAATAAATAGTTTAATATATCCCATATTATTCATTGAAGTGAGCATAAGAAGCGACGCGGAATAAAGCCGCATGGAGAGAGTGTAGCAGTAAACGATCTTGTTACGCGGAAAATACAATTTATAAGAAAAAAAATTAATATAGTCTTTTTGGAAAACTACAAAATTGATTAAAATTTGTGCCCACGAAAACTGTCCGTTTAGAATGCTTATAGGTTACATAATGCTTGAAGGTTAGTTAATGCTGTTGTTACAACATATATTAATATTATCGTTATTGCAAGTAGACTGTTACTTTATATAAAACAGGGATACTATGAGCTTGGAATTTATCGTTACTAGATATTTACGGAACGTTCCGCAAACGTAGCTTCGAAAATTTTTTTGTAATATTTTTTATAGGAAAAAAATCTACGTTTCAAAAATATACATAAAACAGAATATTATTTTTAATAAGACACGAATGCTAAGTTTGTATTTTAACGCTTACAAATGAATAGACATGTCTACGTTTACATATTTTCAACAATTTAGAATTTAGTATTCAGTAAATGGACGAGGTTAGGCCAAACCTCGTTAGTTCTAAATAAACCAGTTATAATGAAAGAAACGTGTTTACTACAATACATACAGAAATTGGAAAATAAAATACAAATAGGTAATACAGAATTAGTTTGAAGACTAATGTTTATAATATGAATACAATTAGATTGGCAGAAGTTGCGATGTGTGAAAATGACAACACTCGTAGTCGTAACTATATTTTTACACTGTTACCTATCGACATTGCTCTTTATATACGTATAGAAACATATTTTTAATAAATCTCTATTATTTTTACAACGAGGAACAGTATTTTTGCAACCTAGTATTTATTTATAGACATTAAATAGCTTCGCTACACACGTGTACAATATAGTGTCTGCAGTCGGTATCACCATTCCGAAGGTTCAGAAGTTCACCACCAGATGTCAGCCACTTTGCTTTGCATCTCCCATCTCGTATAACAAAAAAGTTTCTCGCTTACTATAATTTACTCTGCATTTTCCTCTCAAATGTCAACATGGCATTGTTAAAAATATTTTTTAATAACATGATAGTTGCAGAAAATAAATTTGATATACATTATCATTGGCAGCATAGTTCTTAAATGCAATATAAAAATTTTGAATACATTTGGCTGAATAGTTTTAGATTTATGATGAGTTTAGTTTGTCAGGTTTTTGGGGCGCGCGAGCACGCATCGGCTTGCGCTAGCTCCGAAAGACCCAAAATCGCGGACGATTATACCCACTCTTTATAGTGCCTTAGTGTAGGTGACTGCATCACGAATGACGTTTTCAAGGAATACTTTGAGCACGCCTCGTGTCTCCTCGTAGATCAGTCCAGAGATGCGCTTCACTCCGCCACGCCTGGCCAGCCTAGCACCTTCCTGTCTTATTCCGTTTCGCTTTGTAAAAGCAGTTTCGTTTTACAAGTACTTGCCTTTAGGATTTTCTATTTAATTATAATTTATTCTTTGTTCTTTTTTTTAACTTAAATACAACACTTAACAACGCAGTATGGCGGCAGCTTGGCCCTACGCGTTTTCTATTCAGTCCAGTCTGTGTTTACAGTAAAATCTTAATCCAGATTCTTCATACCAGTCCACTTCAACAAGTGGAGTGGATTATCTCGCTTCAGTCCTACTTCAGACCACAACAAAGTGTTTATAGTAAAATCTCAATCTGGATTCCTCAGTCCACTCCAGGTTCAATCCATACTTAAATTTTACCATGAACGGCCTAAACATGTATAGACTGTACCGTAGTCAACAGTTAACGTCTGAGGTCGCAATCAATCATATATTGTAATTATTATTTTAGATAAGCATCACCTATAGGCTACACAGGGACGGATCTAGACTATCCTTCGCCCGGGGCAAGAATTGTATTCCCCCCTCCCCCTTCAACTACTTTTTCCATCAGTAATAAACATATCTTGCATACGTTTTCTTGCCCTCGCTTAAATAACATTATAACATTTTAGCAGAAATACATGAAACATGTACATCTACAATTAGCAGTGTCTTAAGTGTGCATTATAATTATAAATACTGTATTTATAACATTATATGGTGATCAAGAAAATGAAAATACAAAAATTACAAAACAAGTAAAAGTATAAATATTGGTATGTATTGTATATGTTTTACACTCATTCACATTTCAGTCCCAAGTAAACATTTTCGGCACCACCAGCACCCCCTCTAACCCGGTGCCCGGGGCAGTTTCCCCCTCCCCCACCTGCCTCCCCGGCCCAATATCCACCCCTCACTACACAAATAATTGTCCTGGGCGCTGCCAGGATCGATCAGGATAGAGAACTTATGTAGTTTCCGCCGCGCTGTTGTCTAAGTCACTGCTAAAATCGTTTTCCTGAGACATCCCTTGCAAAGGTTAGGCGCCAGACATGCAATACCAGCTTCTGTGATACACCAGAAGAATGCACTCCAAGGACGTACTCCCCACTCGGCTAGCTGATGTACGGGAGGATGTATGTGCAGTTGGGCTTAACGTCTCGTCGACAGCAAAGTCATTACAGACAGAACTATAGAGAATATCTACGACATTTGAGACTTCAGTGTTGTAGCATGTCTGTGCGGAAACTCAGGATAAAACGCCAACTGAAGGGTGCTGCCAATTGTACAGGTTTCTTAATTTACATTTCGTTAATTATTATTTAAACTATGTAAAAAAACGTATAAGTCATTACATACTTACACTAACGTCGAACGGATATAGTATCCTGACGTTATATTTTTTGCACTTTTGTTCAAATACTAAAGCTTTAAAATTCCTTAATTTTTGCATCTTGCCCCGAGTTAGGTAAATTATAAGGAATTTTGCTGAATGTGTGTAACGAGTGACGTAAGGGAATGTAAATCTGTAATGATGGTTTAAATCATGCTTCTGCAGTATACCAAGTAGATATAACAGTGTTATAAGGGGTGTGACTGTTAATTGGTTTACTTTTAAATTATTTCTAATTAATTTCCCCACGAAACGTACCCACGCCGCTTTGCTTACAGAAGGCGTCGTCGAACTAAACACGCCTGTGCTTTCTCTTCTCTACTGACCTGGGATAGTTGACAGTTTCGTTTCGAGTGACTCTTAACGCAATCACCAACCGAACAAAATTCTTTAGCAGGCAGTATGGCATCAGTATTTAAATAGTGAAGTGAAGGGATTTTGGTCAGCACTCAACATCGAGGTCTTCAGCGCTGATGAGGGTTGACATGAGGTGAGTATGGAGCAGCTGTGAAATGAAGGGGCGGGTAAAACGGGAGCTCCCCGAGAAAACCCACCCTCCAGCCAGCGACATCGTCCGACACGATTCCCACGTGCGAAAATCCGGGACTGACTCCAGCGGGAAACGAGCCCGAATCGCCTTGGTAGGAGGCAAGTACTCTGGCCACTGCGCCATTAAAGGAAAAAAACCATAAAGTTGACCATTTCGTATACATGCGCAACCAATGGCAGAAACTGCGATTCTCCAAACGATTAACACATTACCGTACTCCCACGTCATCTTTGCCTATATTCCCTTGTCTAACTCGCGTATTTACTGTGAATATATTCCAACGAGCTATACAGTTAACATAGAGGGGCGGTAACGCTTCCAAAGTGAAGCCCAATTGAACGGCTGTTTTGACCCCAGAAAACATGGCGAACAGCAGTGTGGCCAACATTATGTTAAAAATCCGTCATTATGTTCGCATAAAATCCGTTACTTTATAGCTCCACTATATTCCCGCTAAACACAGAAAAAAATGACAGTAATTATTGTAATATGTTATACTGTAATAAAGTTTATATTAGCATAATCACTCTCGTCTCTCGACCGGAA
This sequence comes from Medauroidea extradentata, assembly GCA_003012365.1. NCBI lineage: Eukaryota > Metazoa > Arthropoda > Insecta > Phasmatodea > Phasmatidae > Medauroidea > Medauroidea extradentata. Next base: position 9,143 of record PNEQ01099036.1, on the reverse strand, counting down.
ATAAGAGTCCGCCATTTTATCTTGAGTCAAAATACCACGTTCAATTGGGCTTCACCTCAGAACCTTGGAGATAGCTGTTTCCGCCCCTCTATGTTTACTATATAGCTCGTTGATCTATTCACTCGACTGCATATAGCCTACGCCAGGAGAACAATATGGCAAACTTCCTTTTAGCATTATTGAAGCATGAGACCACAACATGCTGTGATGTGCCAGGTATGTGCATAAGTACCAGCAATGTACCAATGTCTCAGGCAGGCAATGTCACAACAGCACATTGTGTGTACGTTGTTTACACATCGCTAGCACATTGTCTGCACATCTCGATCACTTTAGGAGCACATGGTTATCACGTTACTACAACAAGCTGTGATGTGCCAGGTTATGTACAGTCACTAAGAGCAGGCAACATTACAATGTAATGTTGCTTGCACACCACAACAGAACATTGTCTGCACGTTGCCAGCACGTTACATGCACATCTCCAGCACATTGCCTGTACATCGCCACCATGTTACCTGCCCATCGCCAGCACATTGCCTGGCCATTTTTAGCACTTGGAAAGCACAAGACTAGCACACTGTTTAAACACAAATAGCCTTATTTCAAAACTACTAGATCAATATTTTGTATCCATACACCTTCATGCAAGGTACAAATCTTTCTAATATCATCACTGAATATCAGTATGATAATGTAATGTGGTTGCAAAAATTAACCATATTTGTATTGATATTGAGACTTTGGATACATAATCATTGATATGGAAAATATTATTTCTGGTACTATAAAAAAATATTTCCATCTATGTCATAATGAAGATATTACAATATATTTTTACAATATTAAATGTTATTCTCCATTATTTAAGATATTCAAACTATAATTAAAATTGAACCATAAAAGTTCATAAAAACATAAGTTAGCCTTTATTCTTAATTTTTTGTGCGTGTGAATATAAAATAATTACCGTTATTCATGTATGGCACTTGTTGGTCAGAAATGAAACTAATTGAATTGGTGGGGCAAATCACAACTGTAACATTTCTGGCAAGTGCAAGCAGTGTGCTACGCGGCCTTATCTGCAATGTTACCTTGTAAGGTCACTCGTGCATGCATGCAACGTGCTGCGAGGTCCCATGTGTCGTATTGCTAATGTAATGTTTCTGGCATGTGCGGGCAATGTGCTGCGAGGTTCCATCTGAAATGTGGCCCGTGAATCGTTTCTGACATATGCAGGCAACATACTGCGACGTCTCATCTGCAATGTTGCCCGTGAATCATTTCTGGTATGTGCAGGCAACGTACTGCGGGGTCCTATCTGCAATGTTACCTTTGTAACGTTTATGGCACGTGTGGGCAACGTGCTGCGAGGTCCCATCTACAATACTGCCCTTAAAATGTTTCTGGCACGTGCAGGCAACGTGCTGCGAGGCCCCATCCGCAAAGTTGCCTGTGTAACATTTCTGGCATGTATAGGAAGCGTGCTGCGAGGTTTATTCTGCAATCTTGCCAGTGTAGCTCTTTTAGGCTATGTGCCAATGACAATGACTGTGTAAGCAACATAGCACATTGTAATGCTGTAGAAATGTTTCTGGCAACACCTGTGCTGTGTGGGGTATTATTGCAGAAGGAACACCACTCATGTTGGTGGAAGTTGAATTAGGGTAATATGTCTCACGTTTTCCTACAGTAGACATCCATTTCACTGTGCGTACGACAATTTCTTTTGTTTGTGCCTGACATTACATTGTGTTAACAGTAAGCCCTTTTTAGAGATGTCCAAAATTACTGAAGTTATACAAACAAGGAAGTTATCTTCCCTTCGGTAGGTACTACACAACCAAAATATTCCGTGGGGAGTTTATATGTTCCAGGACTAGGAGGTTAGCTCAGCGTCTAACACCTGCACTCTGAATAGTAAAATGTTTACATGGACACAACTACACAGCCAAATATGGTCTAATCATATATGGCATATACGTGGGAAATCCATTATGTCCTGCACATGTCAATTTGACATCCATTTTGCCTCTAGTTGACTGCCTGGTTAACAAATACGAATTCGTACCCATATACAGTACTAGTACATATATTGTTATGGATGGGTATAAATTCAGGTAATTCATTTCCTCCATATCCAACTACAAGTGATACAATTATTTCAGAAGCCTCATAAGAATGTTGATTCGTTAGAATCTTGACATAAATAAATTCTTCTCGTATATACACATATTTTGTCATTCAAAAGCTACCCACTTGCTTTCAACTTACATTGTCCATTTCAATCTATATGGAAAGCAAATTTTATTCTGCATTTTATTTATTTATTTAAGATTTCTAGTGTTTTTCGCGTACATAATATGATCATTATCTAAATCTCCTTCTGATTTCATTGGGTATTTAGATATTCACACATTGTATCGTCTGTCGACGTAATTTATTATTTAAATGCATTACCATGTGATCAACAATGTGTATATAATATATATATTTTTGAAACCTTGTATAACCACTTACACTTGAGGTCAAATGTGGTGGTAGGGTATCTTTTAGGTAACCCTCAGAGACAGCAACATACATACTGTACCTTGAAAGTAAGAAGTATATAAGCATTTGCACATTAAGATCACATAATATATACATATAAATGTAATTTTTTTTAGTTTCAGTTAATAGAATACACTGCATAATCCAAAGAATAGCATTCAATAAACATTGAAGCGACCACTTTTCAAATTATCGTAGTTTTTAACGAAATTGCACATTTAATAAATATTAAAGTCAATTTAAAATTATGCTCTTATCTTGCTTACCAAGTAAATAATTGGTTAGTAAACAGAAACAATTATTATTAATTTTATTTATTTTAATTTAAAAAATAGTGTTGAATTTATTTTATTGCCTTAAACAGAACTGATTTATTTTGTTACTTGGATCGCAGTCTAATAAATAACGTCAATGCCCAGTACCTATGGATCCGAAAGGCCATTTGTACAATCAATTTTGCCTCGATTTTCCTTCAAATTTGTTTAATGTCAAGGTGTAAATAATGTTTACTATTCTATGGCTACATGACACCATGCTGACGTCGTCTGCAACAATTTTGTATCAGTTATTGTCTTTAATTTCTTCAAAAATTTTCGTTTAGATGCTTATTTTTTCCTCTATGTTTCAATTTTCAATAGTCGAAATAATTGTTTTCGACCAAAATTAGTAAATTTTATTATGTATGCCAGTTGAAGATATTAAAATATATATAGGCCTACCAGCTGTATTTTCTGCAAATGACATAAAATATCAAGAAAATACGTTTTCATAATATTTTCTGCAAATGACATAAAGTATCAAGAAAATACGTTTTCATAATATAACAATTTACGACGAGTAGATAATTATACCGGTAGCTACAATATTCATTGTAGCATCATGTGGCTAGAATCTATGTGATCAGTTTTCTAGTGGTCCCTAATTTAGTCAATAAATTATTTTCAACGAATTTGATGAAAGGGCAGAGAGAGAAGTAAAACACATTAGAACAAACATGGCGTTAGTCTCTTAATTGCAACGTCTCTAAACCGTTCTGACGTTTGTGTCATCTAGCGGTACTTTAACTAACTATCAGTGATGTTAATTTTGCAAACATTAAGCAAATTTTAACAATTACAATTTAAACATCAATAACGTATAAACTACGCATATGATTTATGTTTATATTGAAATTATGACGATTTTTGGCACTATACAAAAATATAAATTTTTGTGAAGTTTATGCAGAATTATTCTAAAAATTGTGTTTCATTTGCAAGCGTTCGTGAACAGTTTCGGTAACTAACTAACGTGTATATATACACTAAAAACATAGCTGTGCCTTGTACTCGCTTCGGCGGTACATATACTAAAATTGGAACGATACAGAGAAGATTAGCATGGCCCCTGCGCAAGGATGACACGCAAAATCGTGAAGCGTTCCACATTTTTTTAAGACACCCAGCGTCTATGTCTAACGTATTTGACAATATTTACAATAATAACCGTATTGAAGTTATTTGCCAAAATTTATATACATTCGCAACAAAACAAAGCTTGCATTTTTAAATTAAATTTTGCTAAGTTGTACAACATATTTTGCCATTTTTAAATGGTTTTCTGTTTAAATAGTAGTTGTATATCTATAACTTGGCTACATAAAACATACTAACATTTTAATTGTTTAAAGTACATATTTGTGAAATTAACTTTAATCTAACGTTAGGATCCGGCGTTTTCACTGTTTTGCAGGCAAAAGACAAAGTTCCAGTCTATTAGTCGAAACGGTCTTTGGTCGAAACAGAGTGAAAGCATCTGAGAGGAAGGTTACGGTAAGAAGAAATAATTTGTTTGTGTAGCGCAAATCAAACACCTTCATTGCTGTAACCAATGTAAGCATAACTGGACTAGGTTCTTACAGCGCGCGTTGCTTCAGGTTAAGATGTTTATATAATATTGTTGGCTACCTGGCAATACAATACAAAATGGTTTGATGTAGGCCTACATGATTTTAGATTTTCGTGCAAATATCCTTATTTGAAGCTGCATTTGGGGAGAGGGATGAAAATGATTACGTTCATTTATTTAAGGACAATTAATTAAAATGATACGACTGAAGAAAAACACGTCTGCTTTATAGCACATACCATGACCAGTTATGAAAAAAATATCAAAAATTAATGAAATTTGATTTATAAGAAACATATACAGACTGAACATGTTATGTTAAACTAAAATTGTTGTTTGAAAAATTAAGGAAATTGTTTGTCTTAGATATTCAAACAAATTACGAAACCGAATGAAACGTGTATAATTATGTCACTGCTTTTGTGCTTTGTGAACAGGTTTAAAGGGTAGAAAATTGAATATAATTTATAGGTATATGATTACTTTTTTTTTTTTTTTTTGTGGTTTTGTAAATAACAACTATGTATAACATACACCAAATTTACCACGAATCGGAAAGTAACTAAATATTTCTGAGTGAGACACAAACTATTCAACACATATTTGATTAATTAGATGTTAAATAACATAATGCAAAGTGTGAGTTGTTACAAACAATAGAATTATAAACTGATTTCGTGAATTTATAGACTGGGATTCACTTACGTATAATATGAACTTCACCATGTCCTGCTTTTTTTTTTTTTTTTTTTTTTTTTTTTCGTATCCCCATCAACCTAAATAGCTATCTTAAAGCTGTCTTCATCTTGCCACGCCTCCTATGAGAAGGGGCAATAACGCTTCGTATCCATACCTGTAGATTACTTGGATGATGCACCTCGTGTTTTTAAGTTTTATTAACATAGCATATTCGTAACAAAATTGAGTATTAAAATATTGTATTTACTCTCTAGTAATGCATGTGAAATTTTGTATTTGTAGCCTGGTTGTGGAAATAAATTACAGTTTTGGTGTCCCTATCAATTAGTAATATTGTTGTTCCTTGCACTTCTCAAAAACTCACTTTTTAAGAATGCCATTCAAAACACGTCTTGTAAGATCGGACACCCTACCCAACATCTTACTTCTATGAAACACTCAGTGGTGACAATATTATTTTATGGCAGACTATTAAAGGTAATGGTGTACTGTATACGCCAATACATATTAAAAAGATAAGGCGGTTATATTTCCGTACCTACAAAGGACCGCAAAAACGCTCGTTTTCGGCAAAATGAAAATAAACTTAAAAGAAAAATGGAGGACCTGAGGTGGATACCCACATGTGAAATGTTCCTTGAATGTTAGACATAATTTACGCAAACTGAGCAGTTTTATAAAAAATTTGTTATGGCCGAAGTTCTGCATACCGTTTGGAGAATTGGGCAGCAGATTGGTGAATCTAGGAAAATCATAGCCGTGGAGGACTATAAGCGGTAGTAACATGTATCTTGTTTGCAAGGTCAATTAACAATAGAAAAAATAAATTCCGTACGCGAAAAAAAAACCAGACATAACTAATCATGTTAAATTTCTTGAACTTAGCATTGATTAAAACCTGAAATGGCATCTGCATAAAAATACCGTTCGTAAAAAACTTTCTTCAGTGTGTTTTGCAATGCACACAATTAGAAAAATATGTTCCCTAGATGTAGTTATGTCAATATACGTTTATAATGTACAGTCCCTGCTTACTTACGGAACTATATTATGGGGCAGCTCTGCCAACTGGTGCAAGGTAATCAAAATCCAAAAAATAATAATAATACGGATAATAAAAGGAAAAAATAAATTTAACATATGGCAAACCTCTGTTCAAGGAAGTTAATCTACTGACATTTCCAAGCTTTTTTCTCACAATACTCTTTACATTATTGAATATCAAACATGCACAAAACAATAGCATACCCAATCACGATACTAGATGTAAAGGAAATCTACATTCCATATCACACAGAACTGAAACATTTGTATGCAGCCCATATCATAGTGGTATAAAACTTTTTAATAAACTACCTAAATCCATGTCAGAAATTGGAGACACAAAAATTTTAAGGCAAAAAAATTGAAGAAGTACCTAATCAACAAGGCTTTATGAGATTTTACATTTAACTGTAGGATGATAACAAGAATGGATATTTTCAGGATTATGTTCACAAACATTTATTTTACCACCAGGCACCTCCACCACATATAATCGTAACTGCTCAAACACTCGTGGTTTTCCGTGGGTTTTCCCAAATAAACGCAGCCACTGTTTGTTATTAAATCACTATTTTACCCTTCACCTTCCACTGGGTAGCCACCGTGCGTAAGTGGTAAACCCCACAAGATCAAGTATGACCAGTCGTTACCAACCATCGTCGTTGACGTTCATACCACAGCGCGCTCAAGGTGACTCTCAATCTTTAGTGGTTTTCCATCCCCTTCCGAGGTTTGAAGGTGAGGACAGCGTCACATATAATACGTGGAACGGCGGAAGGGAATCCCCAAGAGATGGAAAACCACTCTGATCAGCCTGGGCAATTTACCTACCAGCCACATACCGGAAAACCGGGAAGTTCACCGATAAATAAAATACGCACTGTACCGAAGCAATTTGAAACTGGTTCCCGGTTATATAAACATTTTTCAAGGCTATGCCTAGTTCGTTCGTGCACAACACCGTGTATTATTTGTACCATACATAAAAACTGACGTAACCGTCGGTATTTCGTCAGTCTATTGAGAGTTTAAATCTGAGGCAGTGGGAATTACGCTTATTTAGCGAAAGATCATCTCTTCATTCGTAACTCTACATTGGTTTACGCTGGAGTGTATTCGCTAACGTATGCTGTTGGCAGACATGAACAAGTTTTTTTTTAAAATCTTGCTTGAATTCAGAGTGCAGTACTGAGTTTGTTATTATCAGTGTTATAACTTAAGTTGTGACATGGAGACACAGAATTACTTCTCCTTGAATTTAACAGAGACTGAAAATTCAGCAGAGTCGGTTAACACGCAGCAATTACACCTTGGATTTTCGTTTAGGAGAAAATTCCGAAAGTAGGTACTCGTCCTGTATCTTCTCGTATCATTGTAAAGTAGTGATGGGGTTGCAACGTTTGAAGGTAAGTAATTGGTGAATATTCCAAGTGTTAAGCTCTCTATCCTTATCAACGGTCAGAATGCGAACGCCTGATGAAAACACTGTGCAAGTTTGTGCAGGGAAAGATCCATTTGAATGCTGGACTTCAACAGGATGTTAAAACTGTCTTATCTAAGCTCCAACTGAATAACTGACATGTTAGACGTGCACAAAATAAATTGCTGAAGTGTAAAAATAGCATTTTGTTTTGCAAAATTCCCAGACTTTAATTTTGAAACAATAATTTTGTTTAACACAGGTTAACTACTGAAATAATTAAGCCATAGTTGAAAGTTTCTGATTCCCCTTTAAATTGAGGAATCATCAGGAGATGAACCTAGAAAATATATTTAATTTGTAGTGTTTGAGGGCGTCGGTGTCTTTCCGTCCACCTACCACACAAATGCTTCCTGTAGATTGTGCTCAAGATTTGTCCCTGCTCCATCACATAACACAAGTCAGAGCGATTAATTCTGACAACACGTTTCGAAGGAGGTGAAACACACCCCTCTGCATGCTTAGTTAAACTATCAAATTAAATTCAATAAATATTAATTAAGTTACACGCTATATACTCTCAAAAAATCATCTCCGTTTGTTTTACGGACATTGTATGCCGTACGTATGCTTCAAAACAGATAATCTGGACAGAAGAAAATACAACATAAAGTACGTAGGTGCAGAATCCTACTTTTGCCTTCATTTTGCCTGCAGCCGTAAAATCATGCTCCGAATACTTGTGTAACCATATTCGCTGAGGAGTACTTCAGGAACACGATCGCCCGGATTTCACAACCACACTTAACGTAGGACGTACGAACACACGCACGTAGAGATTGGATTCACAACAATATTTAATCTAGACGTGCGCGGAAATTGTTGATATCATAACAAAATGTCGGTAATAGATTATTGTACTTTATTTTTAGTTTCAGAATCAAATTAAATAATATATTATCACAATATAAATTATTTATCAATATAAATCAATATATAATTGAGTGTTACGTTTGCACATGCTGCATTCACAACCGCTATTTAGCGGTCTATTACGTAGGCCTACACACGCTGCGCGAAGATGTGAATGCTAGTAGTGTTTCTACTTTTACACGTACGTATGCGCGTACGCTACGTGGTGGTTGTGAATCAAGCTTTATTCAATGGTAGCTGCTATGCCACTTTCATTTCCTTTTGATTTGCTCTCAAGTAAAAAATAAGAGCATTATTATTTTGCCGTACACGTGGAGACGTTTATAGGACTTGTGAAAGGAAACATATTACTAGTTATCAACAACGCACTGAGGTATAGGTGAAAAAATCTTTCAGACTACAGAAGCTACAAGATAACAATATCATCCAGGTAAACCATGCACTTTAGCCCATTCAACCCTGCTAGTACCGTGTTCATCAGGCGCTGAAAGGTTGCTGGAGCTCCCTTCAGCCCAAAGATCATGCGTGTGAATTCATAGTGGTTGTGAGGGGTACTAAATGCGGTCTTTGGTTGATCCTCTGGTTTCATGGGCACCTGAAGGTAGCCACT
>PNEQ01099034.1:0-16537 GCA_003012365.1 Medauroidea extradentata | reverse complement strand
GTCGAGTTCGTCATATGTTCTTTCACTAATGTTGTATTCAAATAGGAAAATACACGGAACTACGTACAATAAATCGCTACCAACCATACAAGCAGTAAAGTAACTCTTGTTAGTGGTGATGTATATGCAGTAACGGCTAGTGATTTTTTTCAAAGGTTAAATCTTTAGTGCTCACTTTATTCCGAATGGCCTATAGTGAAAGTCACACATATTTAGTTAGTCTTTTTATTCATATTAATACACATTTTTCAAAATAATATTCTGAGTATTACGAGAATGTACTGCATTTTGCATGTGATTAAAAAAATTGTTTAAGAGGAAAATAACTGACTTACACCATAATAAATCTAAGCCCCTCAATTATCAAATAGCATTACGAACAAGCCAGCTGAAATCAAGTGGCATTATGAGCCGTGTCAGTGAAGTGCATAATCTAGTTTATCTGTTGCGGATATTTATAGGCCTGCAGCTCGAGCAGTCCTTCATGACCTTTGACCTGGGATATCCGTTGACGACCCGAGCTTGTCTGAAAGTCGCATACGAGACCACGAGCTCGCTCGCATGGAATATTCACGACCGGCCAGGAATAACTTAACCTTCGACCTCTTGTCTTTTCGACGGAAGTCGTGGAAATGTCTCGCCAGCGGATTTGAACTTCAGTCGGCGACACTGTCTTTTGTTGCACCGGACAAAATATTCAGGCTGGAGTCGTTTGCCACGGCAGCTCGGTTTTGTTCAGACGTGTTCAATTTCAATTCTTAGTCATTCACGAAGTAATGAACTATGGGAGGGAAAAAAGGAAGCTTCAGTCAACACTTATAAATGCAGTAGTGCCACTACTCTTCCTCTAACATTTATAGATTATAATTGATTGATAGAACAGTCCAAACTTTCTCTTCTTGGTAATGTGACTTTCAGATCAAAAGTGGCATTGGTATTGTTAAACCTAATTCTTGTGAAGGTTTTTTTTTAAATTTAGGCCATTCACGATTTAAAAAAAAAATGTTCTTGGCTAAAGCTTTTTACGCCGCCCTGTGGCAAAGACCTGGGTTTGTAACCCGATGCGTATAGTGAAATGGTGGATTGGCCAGCTAGATGTAGAAATGAAAACCAATGTATCTTTCGTTGTGTAGCAAGTCTCTACGAACTAACGCACGTCGGTGGGCGTATCGCGACGATGTTGCGAATTTCAAGTGATGACTGAAACTGTGGCGTTTTATTACTAAGCACGACGACTCGTGTACGGCAATTTCGGACGCGGCAACCCGGAAGTTCACTGTGCCGGTGACCTCAAGCTCGCCGTCCACCGAATCCACGTAAGACGATGTTGGAATTAACTTAAAAAAAACGCGCGCTTTCTGACCGCCTGCACGTCGCCTCTAGCCCCGGGCAAGTGAGGATGTAGAGGATCCGCACATAAGCCAATCAGAAAGCAGTAATTTGCCATCCGTAGCATGAGTCCGATTTCTTCTGCATACTGCTTACTTTATTAACTTAAACGTTATCTCAGTTTCGTTGAAAATAACACCTTTAATTACTATGTACAAGTAAATACTGCCGTAGGGTGTTCCAAGTGCGATGAAATCATAATTTTATATTTTTTATGAAATATTGTTAGTTTTGTAGACGATACTTGAGTACATTTTACTCTTACGAAACAATTTTAGCTCTCTTAGTTTTATCATAACGGGGTGTCAGTCAAAATTTGCTTGTTACGCTGCCATGAAAATAGTGAAAACCAACTGACCTATTTCAACAAAATAATTCTCTGTGAACTTACATCCCATGAGCTAATAAAAAACCCACAAAGTAATATTTTTAATTTAAAAAATTGGCAAAAGTACAGAAAAGTTTCAAATTCGGCAATTTTTTTAAAAATACAAAAACAGTAGGCAAGATTTTTTTAAAAATGTTTTATTACGTAGCCCATAGTAGGTTATTACACTGAATTATTTCTCGTACGTATCAGTTGGTTTTCACTATTTGCATGGCATCAGAACATGCAAATTTTGACTTTGATGCACCTTTATGAGAAAACTACGCCACCAAAAATTGTTTCGTAAGATGAAACTGCACTCACAAGTATCGTCTACAAAATTAACACTATTTCATATAAAATCATGTCTATCGCACTTGAACATCCTTGACGGTGTGAATAGAAGAAACCTTGTAGAGAAAGCGAGAAAGAGGGGATTGGAAGAGGGAGGAAGAGACCAGCTGGGACGAAGACAAGATGTCCTTTCCCACTCTGGCTACTGTGGACCTGGAGTGGTGTGGATATATGGAGTCCCCAGTTGTCCCTCGTCAGTCTGGCGACCAACACTTACTCATAAAATCTATCATTTAAATACTGAATACTAATACAATTTATAATGTAATATTAAGTCCTGTGACGTTTCGCACGTTACGATATGCAGCACTACATATATTCCAAAACCTAGGTTTTTCAGCTTGATTAGGCAGTTTTTATTATAGCACAGTATGGCGCATCACAAGCTTACACAATGTTTAAACTACACTTTTTCTCCTTACAAATAGTTACTTCTGACTTGTTGCTGTATTTGACAGGGTGAAAGTTTGGACTCGTGTATGTGTTTCCGGGGAAGTGGACAATTATTAATTCCATGCTAAATATTTTTCTTTCAGAAAATCTTAATTTTTGGGCATTTATTAGTAAATCATTTCATTTCTCTAACTTCTGAGACATTAATAAAATATCAACTAGCGATAAAAGATTGTTGATTAGGGGGTCCAAAAAAGTGCCTAGTTCAGCGCGAACAGCCTATGTATTAGTATGAATGTTCCTTATACAGGATCATCGAAAAGAATGATAAAATTTAAAAAAATCATAACTTCGAAACGTGTTGATAAATTGGTTTGATTCTTGTTTTGAAAGAAATAGAAAGAATGAAAGTTTTTGTCACCTTAAAATGTTTCTGTGTGTGCTCCATTTGTAGCTCTGCAGATGTCCAGGCGATATTCTATCTCCACCCACGTATTCTGGAGCATTGTTGGCGTCACTGTATCGATGGCCATGGTGATTCGTTGACACAAATGCTGCAAATTTCGTATCTTCTCGGCATAAACAAAGTTCTTGACATAGCCCCAAAAGAAGAAATCCAGTGGAGTCAGATCGGGACTTCTAGGTGGCCAAGGGATAGGGCCACCCCTTCCCATCCAACCATTTGGAAACCGCGTGTTCAGGACATTGCGCAAGGCAAAGCTCCAATGCGGTGGTGCGCCATTTTGCTGGAATATCACGTTACTTCCAGTTTGTCGTTCAATATTCTCAATCTGAGGGAATACGTATAGCTGTAGCATGTCTAAATAAATGTTGCCGGTGATAGTTTTTTCGTCGAACACAAAAGGCCCTACAACTCGATCGTGCATCAAACCACACCACACATTAACTTTAAAAGTCACAAACGTACTCGTTGATTGCATTCGGTTGTTGTAATCCCCAAATCCTGCAGTTGTGAAGATTAACACAACCATTAACGCGAAAAGTTGCTTCATCACTGTAAAGCACCCGATTAGAAAAAGTGCCTTCAGTGTCCATTTCATTTAGTATGAAGGCAGCGAATGCGAAACGTTTGGACCGATCTTGTGCCTTAATTTCATGTCTCATTTGAATTTTGTAGGCATGTAATCTCAAACGTTTGTGAAGAACATTTTGCACGGTAGTCTTCGGAATGCCAAGCTCCAAACTGCGACGGGAAATTGACTTTTTAGGGCTGCGTACACACGATAACCTAAGCTGTTCAACCTTATCAGAAGTTCGTGGCCGTCCTGGTGACGTTTTCTCGTCAACATTACCTGTTTCAAGGAAATTTTTTTACCCAACGAGAAATAGCCGCACGATCTGGTACATGTTGTCCCGGATACTCCCGCCTGAATTTTCGTTGCACGGTCACTGGAGACTTGAACTCTGCAAACCACAGCATGCACTGTGCTTTCTGCTGCACGGTCGCCATCTCACTGGTAAGTTGGGACAGATGCCGGGTGACGCGTTCGGGTGTTCGTTACTCCCAAGGTCACTGGGACTGTCGTGCACCACAACTTTCATCCTCCCCCGATAGTTTGGTGGTAGAATCGTTTGAATACGGTTACCAGTCTCAAAACTATAGTACTTTGAAATTGTATCATTCTTTTTCGATGATCATGTACAGTGTTACCACGATAAAAACTTGACTGAGTCATTTAACTGACCTAATTGAAAACTGCCGTAATTGCCAGGAATAGGTCCCCCTCTCCTTAAGGAACCCAGTAAACTGATGTTTCAATTAGTTTTATATCCATACTAAATAGTTGTAATTTGGTGTCGTTAAAATGCATTTACGCCTTCTTACAGCAAACCTTGATTGGCCTGAATCCACTGCAGTCTTTGCATCACATTTGACTTGGCCACATTATAGTTGTGCTGTTTTCTGTTGACGATGTTCGTGGTGCAATATCGTATGCCGAGAGTACCTGGATGGTCAGGGTGTCACATCCCCGGATGCAGACTTAATTCTAGACGCCCGTAGGTATTTGCGTACCTCGGAAGATGACGTGAAATGAGGTGACTAGATTCAGTTTCTTGGACGTACTCCATTGCAAAATTTTGCAATGGAGTATGTCCAAGAATCTGGATCTAGCCATGAACTCCCATTGCACAGTTCTTTCAACGATCGTGAAATGAGGTGATGCTACAGTGGAGAAGCGCCGGAATGAGAGGAGGGGAACGGGAGATCCCCGAGAAAACCATCCGGCTAGCGGCTTTGACAGACGTAGCTAAACTCTACCCTATTTTTAAGTTACATGACAAAATTGAACGTCAACATATTGCATGTGAAGATGGAAAATTGTGTGCTAATGCATGGTCTTGTGGGTTGAAGGGGGGAGGGGGGTAAAATCTGCAAGTTTATTTTTTTTTTTCAACCAAAAATATGGCTTTAGGACATCGTTTTTATATGCCATAATATGGCTCAGTTCACTTTGATCAGTCATTGGTCTGGTGCAATTGAAACATGTACATGGACCGACCCCGCTGCGGATCGAACTCCATTCGACTTGGTGGGACTAGTTATGGCGCCAACCCCGGCTCCTTGTACGTGTATTATGACGTAACCTGAGACGTTCGTTGACATTTCCCTACTCTCTTTTTGTCAGACTGAATCAGAATGACTTGCGTTAAAACGTTTTAGTGCATTTAAATCAAATGTAATGTTAGTTAACGTGTAAAGCTATTAAAAATTATTCTGTGTTGCATATATCGGCTTCTTTGCTAAGTGCTTAATGAAACTAGCAAGGGAGTAATATATTCGGTTAATTATATTAATACACGCTTATGCTCCATACATTTTTAATATTAGTTCTATTTTACCTACCATAAAATAGTATTTTTACATAATTGTGTTAACATAAGCTCCCAGCTCTAGCCCAAGTTCCCTGCCAGAAGTGGCATTTTGGATGAACTGATGTGTTGTCTGCATTTAAATATATCTTGTTACATTCTGATTCACGCAGTGAAAGATATTTCTTTCCCAAGAATTTAAAATTAAACTTAAACCTCGTTTTGCGGATCTGAAATATTTGTACAAATATTAGAGTCCGACCGTCCTAACTGCAGCGCCAATAAAACACAATATTCTCGGTAAATTGGAGAACTGCAGCCAAACAAGGGGGTCAAGTCTCCAGGCGAGTGTCCAGACCTGTTCTTCTACGGCCGTGGTGTATATAAAAAAATGCAGAAAGTAAATAAAAGAAATAAAACATGAAGCAGGGTTGCATGTTTACGTAAGGCATTGAAACAAGTTCTTTTAAAATCCATTGAACTACACAAACTTACGGTTCTATACATATTGTAGGCACGGTGACCAGACATTTGAGTGGCCAACTTTCCAACCACACCGGCCGGTCATAAATCAAGGGGCGTACTCGGGATCTGCGACGGGAGATAATGTCCCGGCCATATCTGAAGGCGAGATTAACGAAGGCCGCACGGGACAGTTACGATTTGAACCACGAGACTGACAACTGCTTCGTCTCTGCCTCGCGTAGCACAACCCTTCCTCCAACCATCACTCCCTTATCCCAAGTAGTCGCGTCGAACCCCCTCCTTCTCTGGCCCTGCTCCGAAGCCAACGTTGCCAAATTAACATTCCCTGCTGTCACTGACAGATCTCCCTTCCCCCCCCCCCAGCGGGATGAGATAAGACGCGCCGCCATCTTGTCTGGAGGGGGCGGAACATTTCTCGGGCGGCTTGCTCCGTGGAATTGAAACTCGGCCGGACGTTAATCATTGTGATGAACAAAACTAATTAGTCGGCGCGCGCTTCATCCTCCCTCCTCCCTCCTTCCTCCTCACCTAACCTTCTCCCAAACCACGGGTACTCGCGAGGCGGGAAGGAAAGCTGTCGGCACTATTGAAGGGACTTGGTCGCCAACCAAACGGTTCAGGCAGTGTGTTGCGCCTGGCTTAGCCAGCACTGTATTCGGCACTGTCCGGTCTCTTTGAGAACGGCATTCAAATTATTTCAGCCTTGTGTAGATATTTCCGCGTAATGTAGGCCGCCTGCATTTGAATGCACTGTAGTTTTAATTGGACGTAGTTATGCAACATACCAAACAACAAAAATATGTTTCCAATATATGGACCATTAAAGTTGATTTTGTAAAATATGCAAACAACGTTAGCCCAACCATAACAAAATTGAGGCTAGGTGTTCTTGATTTTTTTTTTTTTTTATAATTATACCAGTCCATAGAAAACAGATGGAGCCAAAATCTTTCTTGCATTGTTATTGTTAGTTCGTCTTTTGCATAACTCCGTCCAATTGTAGCAATATTTTGCGCGTCTTCGTCTTGGAAACTAACTTTTCCTTCTTGTTTCAGGCGCAGTCACGGTTTCTTGGAGACCCAGTTCCTGCAGCGAAAAGGTAAATTGAAAATTAATTAAAATTAAAAACCGTAGTATTTCTCTTTTGAGAAGTTCTTGCCAAATCGCATTTGTACCGAAATCACGATAACGATTGCGCGATATTTACCTTGCTTTAACTTTTAGATTGTTTGAATCATCTATGTATTTTCCTAGCTTCTAAGTACGCCGAATAAGGGTGACCTTGAAGCGCGCTTAAAATGCCGCATCGTCTCTAGCCAAACGCTGAACAAGCGTGCTATATTCCCTCGCGATTCCTTTTTAATATGTGACTAGGCGATGGCCGTATTGGTGCAAGTCTGTAACTAAGTCCAGTGCACGTTTGTGAGTTTCGACTGACTTAATTCCAGTTATAGGTCGTTCGGGATAAAGTGAGCACTAAAATTTAACCTATGAAAAATATCACTAGCAGCTACTGCATATAGTTCTACATTTACAATAGTTGCTTTACGTTTGGTGTGATTGGCAGAGGTGTACCGAATATAGTTTCTTATATTTTCCTACGTAAACATAACACTACTGAAATTAAATTAACTGAAATCTGAATATAGTTTGTCTCACGAAAGAATTCCATTTTTTTGACAGTTTTGAAGGCTATCGTGTGTACCAATTTCTGCAGGAAATAACTTTTAATTTTGATAAATTGCACAGTTCGAGACCCAGCTAAGTGTGTTTGTGCAAAAGTTACTTGTGGCAGAGGAAAACACTGCTTATTTCATGGGAACAACTAAAAAAATAAATGCAAACACAAATGTCAAAGTGGAATTCTTATGAGACAGACTATACTTGTCTTGTAAAGTACATTTTTTTTTTTTTTAACAAACTGTGTCGGAATTATATGAATTGACTGAAAATTAGCAGGTCTTTTCTGCGTGCTCACTTTATTCCGAACCGCCTATAGTAAGTCTTGAACTAAGCCAGTCTGAAAAAGAGATTTTAGCAATGTTCGAGGGGTTAGAAACATTTTTTTTCGTACATATGCACAGCGGACATGTGTAGAATATTTTCGGAAAACAAAATATTTCTCCGCACGTATAACGCATTTGAAGCGTGTGGTAGGTAGACGGTGCCCTCGAGAACAGGGTTACTAGACATTGAGGGTAGAAAAGGACATTAATCTCGCAAAAAGGACATTAATCTCGAAAAAAGGACATTTTATTAAATAGGACACGGAAAATTTATCTGACCTGTAAGCTTGTGTTATTTTCACTTGAAAACAGATTTGAATACAAAAGAAGACGTTTTCGTTAAATAATCAGTTTTAATCCTAAAAAAACTACATATATTTTTACAAGTAACCATATGTAAACATAACTATACCAAAGTGTGCAACATAGGCCTGTTCCTGTGTGAATAACGAGGTGCACGCTACACATGTATCGAGAATTCACGTGACCTCTTCTGTGTGTTGCAGCAGCTTAATGAATATTAATTTAGCTTGTAGTTGTGTACAGTATTATCAGAAATAGAATATATTTCATGTAGGCCTAGGTAATATCTCATCCTGTTAAAAGCTAGACGTTTCTGAACAGCAAGAAAAATCCGGCAGGACGCAAAAAAAAATCCATGTAAAGGACATGTCCTTTTGCCGGATGTCTGGTAACTTCACTCGAGATTACATTGTTCCGTTGATTTATAGGTGGTTCGCGATAAGCAGGGTGGCCACCCACCTGGAAAACCTGGAATTATCAGGGAAATTGTGATCACCTGGAAATATCAGGGAAATGTCAGGGAATTTTAGTTTCATCTGAGACATTTCAATGAATTTTCTTGCCTCGTTCTTTTTCGAGCATCCACAAAAACCAAAGGAATGAATATAATGGAGTTTTGAGAGCATTATAAAAATTTTTATTGAAAAAAAAAATACCATTATGTAGGTGTAATTATACTCCATTGTCAAATTCGTAGTTACTTACACTGAATGTTTTGTCAAGTTCACTGACTGTATATAGTTTCAGAAAGGACGCTAAATATTTATCTTTATTGGAAAAGGTGTTGAATAAAATGTCGAAATGTTTTCATACTTGCAAAAATCAGGGAAATTTTTGGTTTTCTATCAGGGAAAAATCAGGCAATTTTCGTTGTTGCAATGATTGGCCACCCTGTAAAGTTAGCACTAAAGAGTTAACCTTTAAGAAATATCACTATCCGCTACTGCATAGAGTTCAACATTAACTACAGTTGCCAAACTGCTTGTATGGTTGGTAGCGAAACTACGCAATAGTCCCGTATATTTTACTACTTTAATACTGCAGTACTGAATAGAAATCTACTTAAGCCGGCATAGCAGTTTGTTTTTTATATAATATTTTTATCCAACTACATAAGTTCTTGAGAACTGCAGAATTTATTTACACGCGCAAGCATAAAGTGACGTGTCCAGAGAAGTTAATGCATATCCCATCGTCAGCTGTTACGCGCGGAAAGATACTATCTGGCTGAAAATGTAAATTTAGCAGTGATTTTTTTGAGTTCACTTTATCCCGAACCGCCTATGCAAATTATAAATTACGTCTCAATGGAGCAGTTTGAGATGTCGGGAAAATTCTTGTATATTTTTGCCACATGAAAAAAATCTGTATTTACTATCGTAATTATAAGTTCATAATTAGATTCCATAATGGAAACGGGGCGAATAAATTTATTTTTAAATTCTTTCTAATAGTCTCCCTTACGTAATATTACGTACGTAATACTTACTATTTGGAAGAGTTTTACCATAAAAATAATTGGTCGGTAGAGAATTATTTTTTTTCACATTGGTTACAAATTCAAAATTTCATGGCAACTTTACACTGCGTGCCAGCTTAGATGGCGCCAATTGAGTGAAGGACATATTATAGGAATTCAAGCAGCAGGACGCTGAAAATAAAATCATCTAGTAGCCTATAAATACCGGAATGAATTCGACCTATGTAAATTAGCCATTCGAATTGAGAACAATAGTGATACTATACGCAACACATTCCAGCTCGTTACTCGCCAAGTTACCTGGCGCGTACTGTAACTGTAGATGTTAGTTTTAAATTTCGTTTTGGGGGATGTTTTGCAAAGCATATAACAGCAAAATTTGCACGTTTTGGATCAAAACTAAATTTTCCATTTAGATGTAGTGTCCTCGAAAATATTAATGTTGCTTCGTAACAAACAAGCTTAGTAAACATTTTATTGCTCTTTATATGTAACTTGTGAAGCGGCAGTGGCATATGTTGATCTATGATGTAGGCCGTTCGCGATAAAGTGAGCACTGCATAATGTTTTCAGCAATTTTAAAGCCATCTTTACTCTTTTTAAGTAGGTAAAGTTCAATGTAACTAAAAACCAGTGTGAACGTTTCAACACACTCAAAAGTTAACGTCTATTGGGCCAATAAAACAACTTTTTAAATTAATTAAAAAGTTCTGAGTGCTCAGTTGATTGTGAAACAGTCTATAACATGCCTGTTGGTAAGGCAGGAGGTTAATCATGCATACTTCAGCACAAGGACAAGACGAAAACTGCAGTCAACAGCGAAGAGAGCTGCGTAAGACTCGGCTTCCAGTCTCCCCCGCTCCCTTGTCATTCTCCAGTCCGGTGTACTTGTGATAACGACTGGACGGAGAACTGATAAGGGCGCGTGGGAGACACTATGGTGCTGCGGCCTGGCGTATGATCTTTCAGAGCAGCGTATCTCGGCGGAGCGGACCTGTCCTGCGCTCTGTCGGCGCCCGACCGAACTACCTTGTTTCCGCTTTCTCCACTTAGCGCTCAGCCGTCTGTGGATAGACGGCGTTTTTTTTTTTAATGTGGGTTGTACACGGCCATCTTTATTTTACAGTATTTTCACTGCTATAAACGTTCCTGAAGGCGTACCAATATTTTTTACTTTTCATGCGTAGTATATATTCAACGCTAAAAGCGTTAATCTGTAACAAGGCTTCTTGAAGCCAATTTGCGAAAATTAAACAATAGCAATCCTAGACAATATTTTTAGCCAGCGTTTTACACAAAATAGTTTCCAGTGTTACGAACTTCTGAGGCACAATATCTGACGCCTGAACCTCGTGAAATTAACTGCGGCGCAAGAGATTACGCGTAACGAATTAGTATTTTTGGATAAATATTTACTCATAAAGTTGGCAAATACCATTATCTAGGATTGCCATTGAGTATTTTATCCATATTGGTTTCGAAAAAAAGTGTAGATATAAATGGATGTTTTCAGCGTTTATTTATGTACCACGCACTCTTTGAGCTACTTCCATTTGTTTTCAGATATTTCTTTGAAGATAACAAATGTATTTGATGTCTTCTAACAAATTATGGAAGTGCAGCAATTAACAATGTAATAATGTATAGTAAGAGTACTGCCAAAACTAGGTAAAAACATTACTTCCTCCGCGCGAAAATGTGATGTTTTTAACCAGTTTGTCAAAACTTTTTCCGCATTTTAGAGGTTGCATTGAAATGTAACTCGACACAATCTACGTGGTTTTGGCAAAGTTGTTAATGTCTCCGCTATGTAGATATATTTTGTACGGTCATAATTGTCTTTAAACCAGTGAACCTTGGTTGAAATACCAAGGCAAAGGCTGTGTCAAAACTATTTATCGTCGTACCAGAGGTACGCGGAAATCGTGTTGTCACCTTCTGAGGGGAAAGAAAACTGGCTTCAGTTAAATAAGATTTCTGTCGTGACAGATTTTTCTTATATTAACAGAGGTGTGCCAAGCTTGGATTGTAAATTATTGTAAGCAAACCAGGGTTCTAAGGTAGCGAAAATTGCGTAAATTTTTTCGAATTTCGTAAAAAGTTAAGTAAATTCGACCAAGGAAGCAGTCTTTTACTATGTTTAACATTCTTAGATATTTTGAACCCTGCGTACAATTTCATCATTTCCGTTGTCTTTTTGGTTGGCTAGTGTTTATTTTCTGTGCCATTTCACGTGTATCTCCTAATACCTGTCTGCATTCTCGAGCAAGATAGCCCGTAGTGGATTTAGTAGTCTTTAGTTAGCTATGTTAACAATTTGGACGCAAGTAAATTTCGTTTTCATCACTCCGTAAGTCTCCTTACAAAAGTTTGCTCTACGTTGCCTAACGAAGTAAATTTAGGTTAAAAATACAACTTCTGTCCCAAATTCACAGCATGGTATCGAACGTATCCTAGAATAAGCACTTCGGCCAATGGTACAAGCAATGTTATTACGTGAGCTTAAGCTCATATTTTCGTTAGCCAGCCATTAATGCAGGAATAATTTTTCATATTCATAGCTATAGGTTGCTTGGCGCTGTTTGCAAACATACCATAGACAGGTAAAGTACCAAAAAAATATTAGACTACATGTTTATTCTGCATACTTTCCAGGCTATCAAAGGCTTAGGGGTACCAGAACTAAAAACTGCGCGTTACCCACTACACTTTCACCCTACCACCCGTTTGTCTTAGGCCTGGCATGTTGTATTGAATTTGGACAGCCTCGGTTGCAAGGATGCAAAAAGTCAATTTATCGACGGTTATTATCGTGTAATTGAAAGGTGTAAGTTTTTTCTTTCTATGACCACAAGAACCGTAGACTATGGTAGTAAAATCGTTTTTGTGTATTACCTGTGGCAGGGGTCGGAAACTTCGTTGGCTCAGCCAGTTTTTATTGTCGGAGGGGGGAAGGGGGGGATACAGACACGTAGCGACGCCACGTCCTCGCGGCCTTGACCTCCTCTCGCCAAGCAAGGCGTTCTTCTGGCCAGAGGAAGTGCTGGCCCGCGAGCTCTGGGCGGCATTTGACAGCCCGAGGCTTGTATGGCGGGGTGGCGTCTCTCTGTGCCCTACGATATTGCTTACTAGTTACAAATACGATAAATAGTAATATCCAACCAAGTAATATGTAATCTGATACGCTGGAAAGTAAAATGAAACTGCTCTGTACAACAAAAATGAGTGTGCTAAATTGGACGGTCTGATGTCAAAGTGCAAGTCCATTTTTTCTTCCTGAAACGTTCACATTGTGTTTTTACCGTAAGTTAGATGTATGTATGGCTAATTAAACACGGTAAGTTAATATAATAAGGAATACATTATGTACACAAATACTGCCTTTCAGGGTTCGTCTGAATCAAAACTATTTTTTCCCCGGACATTTAAGGAAATGTACTTGGTTCGGTTCACATCAGATCCTACAATTTAACCTGGCGGTGAAGGTGTGTAACTACAGAATAACTTTATTTCGTTTAGTGTTATGTAATTTTGAATGTAATGTTACGTACTTCCATGTGAATATGAAATTTATACTTTGTGTGTTTGACGTACCGAATTACTGTTTTTGTTCCTAGTTTTATGTATTTTCAGTTGTGGCAGCGCACCAAGAATGTGTGCCATTTATGTTGTAAGCGAAAATCAGCATCTCGGTTGTTGGACTTCGCGGATAAGTGGATGTTACAGTGGATGTTCTCGCGTGAAGTCAAAAGTTTTCCAGTGCCCCGTGTGCCTCTTGAGGCCCGGCGCAAACAAGCGTAGGGTTTTACACGTTAAATTATGTTGCGTTGGGCTCGCGCATGTTTCGTGATTTTGTTTTCGAAAGGAAACTGTTCTGAATTGGGAACATTGTTTTAAAAAATTAAGTTTGCGTTTGGGAGTGCTTTTTGGTCATGAAAATTCCGATTTTGATTGATGATCCTAAGCGATCATATATTTGTATTGTAGTTGTGCGAAAATATATTTGATGGATTAAGTCTAGATATATTTTCAACAGTGAGGTAAAAATATGTTTTTAATGTGTTTTGAATGTATTTAACAATCCTTCACTGAAATAAATTTGCTAAAATTAGGGGACAAATTATTAAGGTAAAATGTTTTAATTCGTAATAATGCTTTTAAAATGTTATATATATTAAGATACATTTCATAAATGTATTTATAGTTTTCAAGCATCCCTTGGTGGAAAAACAGCAGCTGTTCTAAGCAGGTACACACTTTCTATTAATTTATTACTTGGCATCTGTTGACTTGTTTGCATTCGATAGTGACGGCAGGTTCGTATCAACTCACCTGGAAGTAAGATGAGCATATGTGCAAAGTACGTTGTCATGCTATGTGGAGTGTGGTGTCAACCCCTAGCCCCTCCTGCACAGTAAAAAAATTTGTACATTTACAAGGGAAATCTTGTAACATATCGGAACATTATCTGTCAGGTGATAAAAGTGAGATGTCAGAAACCTAAAGTGGGTAAAAATATAGTCAACACCTTTAGGAACTAGTAAAATAATTGTTAATGAGAAAAATTTTCCATTTTGAAAGAAAATAAATCCAGGAGACCTGTCACAGTTTACATAAAAATTCGTACTTTTACAAAAAAAAAATGTTGGAAACTAGTTTCCAAAAAAAAATTTTTGTAACACTACAAACCGTTGTTGTAAAGTGAACCAGATATTAGGTGTAAATAGGCCCTACACAAAATTTGTTTGTAGATTTACATAAATGTTTGTAAATATACAAAGAAATTTGTAAAATTAAAAAGTTTTTGTAAATTTCTCAAAAAATTTTTATTGTGTTACAAAAATTTTTTTTTTGGATAAACAGGTTTCAAAAAAAATTTTTTGTAAAAGTACAACAATTTTTTTACTGTGTGTGAAAGGAGTTTGTACCGATTTAAAATGTCTGCGTTTGACGCGTAGGAACAGCGAAGCGATAAGAGCCAGACTACCACACTCAACGAGAAGCATATCGCCTGTATTCACATTGCGCCAGACTTACGTGCAAGGTTTTTGGTTTTTTTCCTATAGGACTTAAAGTGGTGGCCCTAAAATTTTATTTCTGATAGTATTGATAAAAGTTTGCAAAAATTATATGTGGGCAATTCTCTGAGCTCTTTGGGATAGAGGTCTTACAATTAGACCGGAACAATTCGTGCGTTCAGTGACCTTTAGGCTAGCTTCTGGGAATATGTGTACTTAAAGAAGCAGACATCTGTTCATTGGCTTCTCGCTGACTCAGTGAAATGAGCCTGCATTTAGTTACATTATTATTGGCTCTGCGACTTCAAGATGGTGTCAATTAAGTCAACGGCCAATTGCGAAAGTGGCACGAACTTACAGTAGCTGGAATCCTAGATTGTGCCTGAAAGAAAACTCAAATTTTTCAGGTCCCTACTTATAATTATAAATTAAAAGTTTAAAAGTTCTTGATCACAGAGCTTTCAAAATACTCAAAACAGCAATCAGCTATGGCTTTCACAGCACTTTTATTATGCACACATTTACTGTTGCGCCACAGAAACGTTAATTAATTAAAGACTACAAATCACAAAAGTTTAATTATATATCCAATTAAGTCTCTCAAATAGTGACAGTGTACAACCGTAACAATCAGAATAGGTGGTGAATTGCCGTGTGCTGCGCAGCACTCGGTGTACCACTGTTTTCACTCGTGAGGTCCTCGGTTCGACTCCCGTCGCGTCGCGCACTTCCTTTTTGTCCGTCGACCCGTAGCAGCAGTCCTCTTGTTTCGCCCAATACTGCTCCGAAGGTATGTGCCTTCAGCCTCACAGACTCTTGACGTAA
This sequence comes from Medauroidea extradentata, assembly GCA_003012365.1. Taxonomy (NCBI): domain Eukaryota; kingdom Metazoa; phylum Arthropoda; class Insecta; order Phasmatodea; family Phasmatidae; genus Medauroidea; species Medauroidea extradentata. The sequence goes on along the minus strand of PNEQ01099034.1, from coordinate 1,084 downwards.
CCAAGATGTCTCCACCAGTCTCTTTCCACAAGCTCAGCGCTCTCTTCAAGCAGGACCAATAGCGAACTCTCCCCGAATCGGCCGTGCGGAGTATTTATACTCAGACCACAAGTCGGGGAATCCCCGAATTACAGGGTTCTAAAACTATATATTACATCATGCTTCGGATGGTTCTTGAGCCTCGTAGGCCGGCCGCACAGGGTTCTAGAGCACGAAACAGGTTTTTGTGACGCAGGTCGGGGAATTCCCATCGCGAAGTCGTCTGGCTCGTGATTCATGGACTAGCTCGTAGGGTGTTTCGATACAGCCGCCAGCCAACCGGCCTGAAAAAAAAAACATGGCATGTAAAAGCAGGGATGGCAAAAATCATGTTTTTTTTTTTTAAATACATTTAAAAAGTTTTTTTTAGTTTTAAACAGTTTTTTTTGTTTAAAACAAACATCAGTGATGGCCTCCACCGGCCTTGGTCCGTACAGCCACAACAGCATGAGACGTATTCGGGAATCTCCGACAGTTTTTCGGGAGTTTTTGTACGTTTAAGGGACAAATCGAGACAATTACAATGCAACGGAAAAGATAACCAAGTTGCAACTTATGAAACCAAAAAAATCTTTATATAAACATTTCGAAAATTGATTTTGTAAAGTAAGAACTTGGGTTTCTAATATTTATGTTGTGTTTAACATGTTATCAGAAATATTACCTGTAGGCCCGAACGTCATGTACAAACTAAATACATTTTCCAATATTGTGATAATATTTTAGGAAACCGCCCGAACGTAATGTTTGTGTTAGTTTAAATTTAAAAATTGGTGTATTAACAAAATACGATTGATATAATTTATTTTGCATAAGTGAAAAAGTGTGTGTTAAGTTTTCTACATTTAGGAACTACAGTACACATGCATCATTGAAGTAGAATGTGAAATTTTATTAAGTAAAATAATTATATGTGTGTTTTAAACAACATTTAAAAAAACATGTTTTAAACTATTTGTTTTAAACGATGGAAATGAAATAGTTTTCAACAAACTCGTTGTTTTAAAACAGTTTAAAACAACCTGTTTAAAACATTTTGTTTTAA
>PNEQ01099033.1:0-16538 GCA_003012365.1 Medauroidea extradentata | reverse complement strand
AAAGTGAATTATAGTGGTAGTAATATTAACCAGAAAATAACTACAAAATGTTATTTCTTAAAATGTAAAGCAATATAACAAGTGCTGAAACAATTAAAGACCAAATAGCCTAATTTATCAAAAGAATAAAAATTATTAAGTCAATTTTAAACTCTTACCCATTTCATGTAATCATTGAAATTACATTTTCAACTTACCTCATCATAAATTTCTCCACACGTTACTAATAAAAAAATTTCTGAATCATACTGTGTTAAAAACCGAAAATTATATATTAAAAATACGTTAATATCAAACATATGTACCGAGTTTGGTGATTTCCAGATGCGTGGTTAGTGTAGATAACAAATGTGATCAAGAAAACTTAAGATACTCACATTACCAGCGTTTTGATAGGCTAATGTAAACAACGTCTCTCTTCAAAAAATAAGTTTTGTTTATCTCATGAAGAAAAAACGTTTTAAATGACCGTCATTATGAAAATATGAACTAAGTACAAATAAGTCTAATCAACTTTGTCTACTGTAATATATTTTTATCAAGTTTGATTATATTAGCTCCGTATGTTCGATTTTTTAATGTGGAGGAGAAATTGAGAAATACACAAACGGACAATGGAAAGTAGACTTAAAGAAAAAGAAGAAAAGCCTTCGAGGTCCTAACATACTTGTGCACGTCATTGTGATAGCCGTTTTCCCATGCCTCCGAGAGGTGCGCTAAGATTCGGCCGTTACCAGATTATTCGAAAACTGCTCAACGCACATGAGTGATGTATGCTTAGGAATATTGTTCAAAGATTACTATACGCGTATATGCGAATTTCTGGTTCAACAGAAATCATTAAAGCAAAATGTAAAGCGGCCAAAATGGCAAACATGGGTGTTTTAGCGGTGCTTTTCGAGCATTGAAATCTTGCTACAGAATCTTATATAGGGTGCAGATGTATACAACTCACCTTTATCGTCAAAATTAAAGTTATGTCTCGTAGAGGAGAGTTTCGGCGAAAAGACAGAACGCCAGTTAGTTACTTGCGCCTAGAGGCTAGGGTAATGAGTGATGTGCATGCTTTCTCGAACTTACAGCTTCCGCATTTGTAGATCTCGAACGCGCAAAAGACGTCCACGTAGATACCAATTAAAAAAAAAAATAACTTACTTTTTTTTTACTTTGCACAAGAGAGTGTAATTTTATTTTTAATACTTAAATTTCGTAAGATATATTACATAAGTTTCAATCTATATTACTGTATTTATGATTTATTCTAATTTGAAACAATTTGAAATGCAATGCATTACGTTTTAAAAGTAAAAAATAAACGCATTTTTGTTAAATAGCTGTTGAAAGTCACTGCTACTTATTCTATAAAAAAGCACTGCCCAGTGCCGCTTTCATTTAATTATAACCGCACACGGGACGGCAAATAATAATCCGTGACTTATCCGATACCTTCAGAACGTTTAGGAATACGGTTACGAGATAGGACTCGACCCTCTCTTTTCTGTATCCGGAGATGGTCACGTCCCAACAGGTTCACCGTACATAAACGCTTGCCTGCCAAAAATCGTATTTAACAAAACGAGAGTCAACAAACACAAGAAAATGGTACTTAAAATAAAACTTTACGATGGCGAGAATGTTAAGTGATAATCTACAAACTTTTCAAAAACTTAAAACTATTAAAAAATAAGAAAATTAATATTTTGAGGAGTGTTTGCTAAATGAAGGCTTTAATACAACATTTTTGCGCGGTATTGACATCAGTGCAGTTAGCTCAGGTGGCAGGGCGCTTGATCGGTAGGCAAATTATTCGAGTTCAAATCCCCGGCTTTACTAAAGTTTTTTTAATTTTTTTTATATTACACAGAATATTATTAGTAGTACTGCGATTACTTTCATTTGAGAAATATCGTTTATATACATTAAAATAACATTGATATCCGACCGTTACGATGTTTATAATCAACTATTGGTAAAGAGTACAAACTAATTGGTTTTCGCTGTAAATTATTATTTTCAATGTTTTACGTTCTGTAAGAAATTTTTTACTTTTTTTTGCTAACATTAAAATAAGAAATATTGTGTCTAGAACGATAAAAATTTGTCGTCACGTTCAGATGCACATATTATCTTATTATTTTTTTTATATTAAAATGACACAATTAAACAATTAATTTTCCGGGTTAATTTTAACGCTCATAACAACACTTTATACTCAATTAAAATTTACTAATGCATCTTTGCTTTTCATTTTGATGCATATAAAATAACAATAACGCAGTGTAAACATTATTAATATAGGCATTCTAATTTGTCCACATTGCCCTAATCATGCAAAAAATTTGGATTAATTATTAAACTTTTGCATCACAAAAAAAACATGTTTCTTTAGAAACCACTAAACAACTGCGATATATTTACTATCAACATATTGTAAATAAAAGCACATTTCAGACGTTGACAGTCAACATATTTTAAAACAGCTCGCGCGCTGTATCAGTGTTATTCTGAAGCCTTCGAAAATTGTCAAAAACACCTTTTTATTTCATATATTTAAAAAACAAAAGGTAAGGTAAGTGAGCTTTACGTATCGTCGACACCCAGGTTATTAGAGACTGTTTCAAAATGAAATTACTGGATACAAACAAAGTTTCGGCTGAAGCATTAATTTCACTTTGCTAGAGATGTGTGTTCAATGAAATGACAGAGCCATTGCTTGAAGTATGATCAAAAGGAAAAAAAAAAACTTGTCGGTTTAGTGACCTAATTTATGTGCCACTGTTGCCGTGACAATACCTTACTTTTTAGTATTTAGTTGCGGCGTAATAATATATTATATTTTAAGAGTAATTGCGAATTATATTTTGAATATAATTCCACGTGTCCGAATAATATGCTAATACAACATTTCAGGTCATAATCAGCGTAAAATTATGAACGGAAACACTGCGATCGCGTGGCTACTCTACCTACTGTTTTAACTTTTAACAAGAAATAGTTATTGAATATTTTAATTGTGACCGTTATAATCCGTGATTTTTATCTCTTTGTTACTGTAATTATTTTGTAAATAAATTCAAATACTAAATAATACGTTTCAAAAGTACAAAGTTTAACGTGTTCTTGTTATAGCCATGGTAAATCGGCAGCGCTCATCATGCCTTCATTTGTTTCTAGTCTCGCGAGGGCCGGCGAATAATAAGCCGTGACTTACCTGACACCATACTGGGACACGGCGCTAACACGTCTAGGAATACGCTCAGCGAGTAAGGTCTCTGTCGTTGCTTTTCTGGCGCCTGAGATGGTAGTGCTTATGTAGACCCTAACTTTTTGTTTAGGAATACCGGCCTAAGTGTACCTATAGCTAAGCCATAATCTAAGAAGAGAGCGGGAAAAACCGGCATAGTACCGTAAAAACCCTCTCGACAGAATAGGAGTGTAACCACACAGCAGTTACATGCATTAAAAATAAAAATGGCACTGGAAAAGTAGGAAAGTCCGGGTTGTTAGTAGAGTTGTGAAGTAAGAGTGTAGCTGTGCGGCTTGGGGAGGGGGGGGGGAGGCGGGAACTGTATTTATTATCTTTATTTTCCTTTTATTTTATTTTGGAAGGGCGGGTTTTAAGGCAAAATCTCTCCCTTTTATACCATCCAGAATGGCTGTAAGTACCATCAGGTGGAGGGAGCAAAACAGCCGACGAGAACTAAAAGCCGTCTGCTGCTACAGGTGTGCCATCCTCACACACTAAAATTACTCTCTCGGTTCTACTTAAAAACATTTACTAATACAAATCTCCCCGTTACTCCACGTGTTGCCGTGAAAAGACTAATTGAACATAAATAAATACAAAACACTATTTACAAAGTGTTTGATAATACATGATAAAATATTAAGAAAAGATTAAATACATAGGTTCATGGTTGGCGGCGCCTGGCCGATGTTTGTTTCCAATATACGTTGGCGCTTTAAAAAATACAAGTGAAAACACAAATCAAGGCTTCAAGTGGTTTGATTGGTATAAAAATCTCCTGACCTAACTGACTCTAAAGGATAAGCAAAACGACGGCCGAACGTAAAAGGTAAATATAGCGGGCTCGGATGCAATGCGTCAAAAGTAATCCTCTTAAGTGCAACCATAACATAAATGTACATGCGTTTAGGTTTAGACTTGTCTTAAAAAATTCATGAATTTAGGTACAGGAAAAGAGATGTCATGGCTTGTATTGAGTAACCATCATAGCATTCGTTGTGATTGCAAAAAACGTGATAAACAAAATCAATGTTAGTTAGATTGGTAATTTAATGCATATGTTTATATTTATAATTTAAAATTTTACTTTGCCTTCCTTAGATATCCAAATTGAGTACAGGACTCGGGAATTTTAAATCCAGTTAATTTATTTGCACTGCCCAAACTCACTTGGTCTCCAAAAAACCAAAATCAAAATTACACTTATCATCCTACAGCCAAACACAGATCCATTTTTTTGTTTGTAGTTTCGTTTACAGTGTCGAGCCTATGTTTGTGCTTCTTCATGTAATAAAGATTGGCTGTGATCACCATCATGCCAACAGTATAAAATATTTTCTACCAGAAATTCGAACAAAAACAACTAGACTCTGGTTCTGTACAATAAAGGTTATGTGTTGCTGTACTTAAAATGGCAAACATTATTAAACACGGAAATTTTTTGTGTGGTTTTTATTTCCTTCTTCTCGTTTGTCTCAGTAAATTTTTAGTAAATTTTGACATAAGTTGGTATCTGTAATGTTACTAGGTTACATAGCAAATTTAAATTATATGTATATGTCAGTTTTAGGGATTTAACTGTTATGTTTAGTATTACAATATTTTTATGTATATTTATTTAACGTATAAGGATTCCGGTAAACCTTTAAATGGTTTGTTTGGCAAACCTGAGGAGAAGTAGACTTTGACAAAAGAATAGAGGTGTGCTGGAGCATTGTGTAACGTCATCGCGAGGCAACAGCTGATCGTGAAGGCAGGGACATAAGAAATCAGGGGGAGTCTAAAAAGGAGAGCCGTCTTAGACGTTTGTGTGTGGTTTGCAGAGTTCGTCGTGTGCGACGTACTGCCTCGAGAGAGAATGGGGAAGTGGTTAATACGTCTCACAGAATCATGGTAGTGAAGGTGATAGTTTTATGATATTACTCCTATAGTAAACTAGTGTTTTGGTATGCAGTTGAAATTGCAGTAACCGGGATTACATGCAAACTATGTGGTGTATTTGCATGAACGTTGCGTAACTTCGAGGGACTATTAGACTACCATGCAAGGCGCCCACTTAACAACAGTCAACGAGTGCCATGAAGGGAAGGCTTCATCAGGTCTAACAGCAGGTTTATGAGAAGTGGGCCTCTACCACAGTACGTGAGCAAAACCAGCATACAAGGTAGGAAGAGAAACGACTGTTACTTTTTACGTCTACCAGAAGTGAACATTGCCTCACGTCATTCCTTTGCGAAAATAGTGTTCGGAAAGTTTGCGCCAGCTGGAAATTTTTTGCAAAATGGAAAACTCTTTTTGTAAACTAAGAGGTTTGCCAAGGATTAATAATGTATAGTGGAAGTTTGATATAAATCCGGTACTGGTACATTATTTTCTGTGGATTGAACATTTATATTTTTAGTTTATAATATTTTATTAGCCATAGTTTTAGTATATTGAACAAAACGTGCACCAAGTATCCTTTGTGCACTGTTTTGTACAGAGTTCATGTACCCGGTGTGAGTACAGTTAAAGGTTCTGAGTGTGGCTTGTTTTAGACAAAAATATTCATTAAATTTTTATGAAAGGGCTGTGGTCTATAGTTAAAGAAAGCGAACACTAGTATACCTTAGAAGATTCATTAAAAGACAAAAGAAAAGATATATTATTTTTAAGTTGTGAGCTGTAGAATTTACGGGTTGTCAAGTTGTAAATACTAGACTATGATAAGGAGAAAACGTAATCTGTAAACAACTTGCAATTCCCACGTCTTCAGATTGACTTGACATTTTCATTCGATTGACTTGACATTTTCATTCCTACGTGTTCACAAGTTCGCTTTCCCCGCAAAGTACTAAATCTTACAAAATCCTGAATGTAGTAATGAACTCAGGAATTGAAGAACATTCTGTTAATATGTACAGTTGGTAAATGAGGAAAACCAATGCATTTTCAGGACTCTCATAATCTTTTTTAACAGTTTAATATTGAACCTTTTTTCAGGGAGAAGCAAAAGAGCCAATCATAGAAATAAAAATTGTATCTGTTCGGTATACGTATAATCAGAGATGGTTAGCCCTAGAAAATAAATCCTTACAGTTCTCTGCATTGATCGTAACGATTATGATGTAGAATAACTTAAATTATCAATACTTATATCATGGAAGCAAAAAAATGGTTCTTTGTTCAGCACAAATAGGAAAACCTCGCTAGGATTCGATCTGCCGCCGCTATAATACCCATTCTGCCCAGACCACTCTACCCCTTATTTCCCGTCTGTTTGCATAACATGACCTGCCCTGACCTTACCTAAACTATCTAACCTAACCTGACCTAGCCATTTCAAGGAACTATAGGCGTATTTTAGCGGTTGAATTGATAGCGGTACCTGTAAACAGAGCATTTTAGCGCTCCTGTTTACAAGGGTGTTTGCAAACATGCTGCAACCAGGCTGAGGGTGTTTGCACGTTTCTGGCAACCGAGGCAGGAGGACGGTTACAGGGTTTGTTCACAGGATGTTTACCTTTACTTTTATTTCCTGTTTTGTTTCGAACAAATCTGAAACCAAAACAAACTGTAGTTATGTGAAATATGGATGAAACTTAAGTTATTTTAAAATAAAATTATGCAATATTAATTTTTCATCATATACTGGTGCACAATTAAATTTATTTCTAAAATTTATTATGTTGTACATGTAAAAAAAATTGTGAAAGTAGTTAATTTTCCAGTAAACGTATTCGTGAAGAAGTATTTTCCTTTATACAGTCCAATTCTATTCCTGATAAGACAATAACAAGTACACAATTTCGTAACTCCATGGTGGTAGCCATTTATGTTTACTGAATACATATTGCATTTTAGCGATTTCTTGTAAATGCAAACAGATTCGGCAAACGCTTGCTAACAGCTTGTGACCAATTCAACCGCTAAAATACGCCTTATGGCAAATTACTAGATAGAGGTGTGGTTGGTACCAGAGTTGTGGTACAGTGAACTGTAAACTTAGTCATGTGTACCATAACTTCGGTACTTTGTACCATATACTGACCAAGTTTATTATAACTATGGTACATTGAGCCATTTTATGCTGAGTGTACCATAATTATGGTACACTGTACTATATTTTTGTGTATACCATAATTTTAATGCATTTTGCCATACAAATGTTGCTTGTACTATAATTATCATTAATTGTACCATATATCTATTAATTATACCACAATTGTGGTACATTGTTACAAAATGTAAACATTGTAGAATTCTGTTATAGATTCCAGAATATTACCTAACCTACCATATGTCTTAACGAATATCCACTATCCTAATGACTGACGCTTACCTGTAATGAACAGTTGCCATCCTAATGAATGATGTTTACTCATAATGAATGGGTGCCACCATAATGAATGACGCTTGCCATTAATGAATGTTTACCACCCTAATAAGAAACACCTAACCTTAATGAATGGCCACCACCCTTAACGAACGGCTGCTGCCACCAAGTGAAAATGTCTTCACTCTATGAAAATTTAAATAGATCAAAACAATAAACTTTGCATCATTAGAGATAAAACTAGTATATCCAAGCACTCAGGACATGAAAGGATGAGACTAGGATTCAAATTTGTGTGACATTGAATGCAAGTTCAGAAAATAAGCCTTGCAACACTTTGCTTGGCGTATATCTGAAAGCAACTTTCCATGTGAATCTATGCTAGTTTACTCAATTTTGGTGGCGTTCTCTTCCAAATAGAAAAGTAGATTCATAATTAAACATCACCAAATTTGTTCAACAATTTTGTCGAACAATTCAAGTTGGAAGAAAACGGAAGGTACTCTTTGGGTTTTACAGACGACTAAGGAGTAGTGAACATGGGCGGATTAGTCAGTATGCCTAAACATCTGCGATGTATTCTTTACATGCAGAACATACTTTCCAAAGGGAAACCAGTTGAGGAGGAGTTTGGGCCATCTTGTATGTTCCAAATCCTTGTACTTCGGAAGATAGCGTGACGTCACAATGACGCAGTGCTTTCCCCATGTTTAGGGCTAGGTGCAATTCATTTCTGGTTGCGAACCACCGTCATGTTCATTTACAACTGCCACGGCCTTTGTAATCCCATCCCTCTAATTCGTAGACACATGTCTGTTTATGTACAGCGACCATGTCTAAATGTAGCAGGGCCAGGCCAACAACAACGTCAAGTTGTTTCCGTGCATCAATACATGTAGATGTTTGAGTCTCCATCTGTTACCCTATGCCCGTAAATTAAGCTCCTGCAGATTAGAAGCATTTGCAACCTGCTCATGTTACTGTTCTGTAATTATTGTCTTTGAATCCAAGTCAGCATGAGTATTCTTTAAAATTAATTTATTTTACATACTGCTATTACAAAAAATAAAAGTGTAATTTTCTATTTGTTAAGACTACAGAACAAATAAAGGTAGTATTTTCTTTTAGTTGAATAGAATTTGTTGATGAAAAAGAACATTAATATTTATAGAAATTCTCAAATATTTGTATTACTTTTGGCATCTAAATGTTGATTTAAATCCAACAGTTGGCTACATTTAATTATAATATTTTACTGTCTCTGTATGAGCTTGTCGCATTGGGCCAGATGGATGTGACAAGCGACTAGCTTTCAATGTTTCTGCTTCCTTTTCAAAGAGTAAAGCACTGTCACTGCTAGGCATATATTTGACACGCCAATTAAACTGTTCCATCGATCCTTGCTGCAACTCACAACCAAAGTTCGTGACACAACTGACTGCCCCTATCTGTGACAAGGGATTGGGCAGCCGCGACGCGAGACAAAAATGTTGTCACTGATAAATTGTAACACGCAAAACAATATGTGCTGATTATTTAGAAGGTATTGACACATTTCAAATGTGATTAATTTGTAATATTGTGTCCTTTTTTTTTTTTTTTTTTTGAGAATTAAACTAAATACCTAATGTTTTTAATTTAGGGAACTTATTAAATTATATTTTACAGATACCACAGTATTTAATATGTATTGATTATATTCAAGAGAAATTTAAAGAGCAACTATTTGGAGGGTAGAAATGTAAAAAATATAGATATGTTTTAAGATTGTGATTTTATTCTGTTGGTTCTGGCATGTAATGTTTATGATTGTAATGTACCGTGTATGGTATTCAAACCGTACTACAGCGCAATAGTTGAATCAAAGGCAAAGCAGAGAGTTACATTATGAACGGGGTAGGAGGGGGTTGAAACATTAGTTACCGGACTACCAAAGCAGGAAAACTCAGAATGTGAAGCACAGACTTTATATTGAGCGCATTAATTTACAATGGGTTAACACGTCAGCCAAACAAAGTAAATTACTGATTAAAATAGGATGAAGGAAAGGGACCTACCTGAGCCGGATCAATTACTTGAATAGTTCAGTAGAGTTCATGCTTACCGTCCTTCCGGTTTGAAACAAAGTATGAGTGGTTCGAGCCTGTCCGAGTCCCGCTAGCGACTGACGCTCGTTAAGGATCAGGCCGTGAAGGAAATGCCAGCGACGAGAAGGGGGGAAGGGAGGGGTGCACACACGTCAGAAGTAGGAGGAAAGGGTATTGAGGATAGCATCGCACATTACAATGGCGACGAAAACTTCAGTCCAAGGCGGGGATTTCAAATGCCCACAGTGTTAGCTCACTCAGGCTACAGCCCATCACAGTAATTTAATGTGTAGAAATAACATAATATACAGTGTAATAATAAAATGAGCTGATTTACTTAACAACTTTTTTTGCTAATTTAACTGTTTCATAACTTCAGGTTTACATTTCCTCACTTTTATTTGTGACAAAATAATAGATGGGAGAGTTTACTGTAGCAGTATAACATCAAATTGTTTTACGTTGTCTTTGTTTCTTTGGCGAAAGTGTGTGAATATATACATGTATTACATAGAAGATCACGGCATGGGCTCTGTGTGAGGTCAATTTTCTAATTTCATCAAAAAACACCAAAATTTTGTATACACCTATTTATTGACATATTGAACACAATGGAAACGCTTAAAAATGGTGGAAGTGTAAATTACTATTAGCAGTTGCAAGGTCACCTCCTCGCTGCGCGCCTTGTGTGGATGTTTCAGTGATAGGTGGCAAAATGAGATTGTTTGCGATGATTATTTCATATTGTGTGATTGTGGACTAAAGAAAACAGAATGAAAATAAATGTGAGAAAAACGTATTGTTTGGTTTACGAGAAATGACGTTTATAGTATGGATGCATAGTATGTAGAGTTGGATATGCTTGAGGTGGGGAAGGTAAAGACAGCCAGCGAGGTGTGTGAAGAATATATTGAGAAGGCAAGGGCAGGCTTGCGAGTACAAACATAACTTTTGGAATCAGTGATATTGAATGAATAGGGGTGGAACTTTTTGTAGAAGAGTGGCAAGACTTGTCACGTTGAGCAAAGAAAAGTATAGGGGAAGAGGGAATGATAATGAGTAGTTTCAAAGGATGAGCAGAGCAGAACAGGGCTGGGGCAATCTGTGCTTAAGAGTTTGGTGAGGGAAGGTAATTTACTTTTGGAGCAGTTGCTTAAGAATCGTCCCTACGTAAATGAGGCCTGAGCATCAGCCGATGGACCTTCACTTTGAGCAACAGCTGTGCATGTTTGATAAGGCACATTGAGGAATGGAAACCAAGGGGAGACGTTGACTGGAGAGGAGTATCAGTGAGTGTAGAAGAAAAAAAGTGACAAATTACGAAAACGTGCTACACTTTTCTTCTTGTTTTTTCACAGAAATGCGCAAGTTACTTAATTGTTTTAATACAAATATGTATTCACAAAGGACACATCTAGGTTACAATAGTAAAATTATTTGTTTAATAGAAGAACATGTATTACAAATAAATGTTGCTATATTACAATATATCGCAGAAATCCAAATTTTTTTGTAATCGCACTGATATTCCATTTTCGGCTGCCGCTAGAAAATATGCTTCAATGAGTAGTGCACTTCGCTCGGCTGCCTGGGCGGCCACCAAAGTGAAGACACTGCCCAAGTAAATTCTGCTTAGCAAAAATCACTTGGGGATAAAACTGAAAAAATTATTATAGGTGTTCAGAGAGCTGTTGCTTACCGTAAAGCTGAATGTAAGGACCATCATATCAAAATAATGTAACTAACATGTGACATTGAAAATGGCCCAGGGAATGTATGTGAGGAACATTTGTAAAGAGCTAGAAAACTTATGTTCTTGTGAAGAAGGTGAAGAAACTTGGTTCTTTTTTGAAACAAAGTGGGCTATATGATACAGTTCGAAGTAAAATGAATTAACGGCCGAGACACTCGAGAAGTTTAGTTGTTGACGTGGACGACAATTGGGATGGTGCCTAGTAAAACAATTTATTATTTTACTTGATTCTTCCGTATTATTTTCGCACTGAATGCAACCACTCGAAATACATATTCCATGTACACTTTGTAACATTGCAGGCCTAAGTGTTATCGGCCTATATAAAGGATATTTTTATGTAATTTTTTTATTAATATTAAATTCCAAAGGTGACAGTGTATTGGGGGAAGGAATCGCATATAATGTTTCGATATAAGAAATTTAAATTTCAGTTAGGGAATTATAAATTTAATTATAGCCACATGGCTGAAGGGCGATGGCAGCATAGCTTTGTTTGAACAATAGTACCCAATCTATACCATATTTGGTCAAGGGATAGAGGTGTCAAATTCTTTCTCATGTTTATTTCTTTTTTGGCCTCTGCCGTATTAGGAAGCGTTTTGGAGCCTGGTAAACCATTGGCTGACACTAGAGTTGTATGGTAGTGTTGGTGAATGGTGGAGGGGCCTGTAAGACAGACTTGTACGCCTTATTAGGCAGCAAGCGAGGGTCAAGCCTGTGATTGGCTAGCTGAGAAATGCACAGTAGTGGTCACAGGGTCAGGCGAAAAGACCATCGCCGAGGGAGAGAAATCATCGCAACGTTACCGAGGACGGTCGTGCAAGCGGGCTGCGGCCCAAATAACCAATGAAAGGATAGGGAGTGGCAAATTTACCACGCGTGGGCAGCACCAGGGCCTAAATTAACTTTATAAATGAGTAACTTTCGATTTTTGGACTAACCTTTATCTATTAAATTTCTTCCGCCCGCGTGTGTAGGTCGTTGGTGCGGGATGCTTCGACATTTCCCTTCATAAAGTAAAGGCTGTGTGCCGTTTTATTTTAACTTTCCTTCCAGGCAAGACTTTCTTGGGAATACGCTGGTGACTGGAGGAATGGGTTTTTTTTTGTTTGTTATACGATGGTGAAAAATCGGAATAAACACTGAAACGAAATACAACTCTTTAATTTCAAGGGTAACATAGAACTGATCTTGTAAAATTACCGGCAAAAAATAACTTTAACATTCAATAAAAGTGCAGGTAGTTCATCATCAAATTTACCCAGCTCGCGAGGGCGTGGCTGGAAGTGTCGGCGTGTCGCTGTCCAGCTCCAGTTCCGAGGTTAAGCAATACGAGACAACGAGAGGAGCGCAGCGGCGACAAAACGCGACGGTACAACTTTAACTTTCAAGTTAATTGTGCTTTAAAAGTGCCATGTTTTCAAAAGCCGCCGTAAACGTAGAAAACACTTTATATTGGCTAACACACACATGACGTAGATGGACAGTTGTTTACTTATGCCGCCGCCTGCCAGGCATTATACGTAGTAGGTTTTGGGATTTTACACTGACTTTAAATCTGAACTAATTTAATGAACCCGGTTACTTAACAGCTGACTTAAGGAAAATTATGAATTCATTGCCAGTGCATGCAAGGTTGCAGAATTTTTAATTAATTAATAATGTAGATTTCACTGGCACTTGAGTTGAGAGGCATGAAGACAGTACATTTAATTTTTTTACAACATTTTAGTGTTAGGTTTGAGTTTGTCACTTTAATCCAAATTCCAGAGTGATAACTTATTACAAATTCTTTTTGATCCAGTCAAGAATAATAAATTTTGGTTTAAAAAGCCAACCAAATAAGTTTGTACGTGTCCATAAAGTGAACCTACCGAGATAAGCAATCCTGGCTTTTACAGACTGGTGATGGATCATTCTAGCTGTACAGGTCGAGAAAATAATAGAACAGATTAATATTTCTATTGAAAATCATCTTTTCCTCCCAGTAATTTTTACATTTCATGTGAGAGGCCTTGATAGTTAAAGCCTGCTGGACTGCCTTCTATTGAAAAATTTTGCAAGAAACCATGTACGTCTCAAATTATCAAGCAATCAAAGGTGACTTGAGCTCTCCTGTTAGCTAACCTTATCATACTGTACACACAATATTGAAATAATCATTGCGTACATAAAATGTACTGTTGTCTCTAATACAGGTCTTGTACTGTAGAAACCACGCCGAGTCCGTAGTTTATTGTCACAGAGCATTTTAGTAAATATTGTATTTGATGTAAATTCAGTTGTATTGCTGACGAAGAAGCTACTGTACACGTATATAACTCTTCGGAGTTCACGCCATACCTGTTCTCACCACATAAACTTCTAGATTTAACACATCTTCAAGAACTAAATTTAAGTTGTTGTAGAGTGTGTCTGTATAAACAGGAATATTGTCAAATAATGTTACAGAGACACAAAAATGACAGCATTTTAGAGATCTAAAGTAAACACCCTTTTTATTTACAGTTTTTTCTAATTATACTAACGCAAATAAAGTAAGTGTGATACCGATATTCATTAAATAAAAATAAAATAAAAAAATAGGTAATATTCCCATTGCGTATACAATATAATTCTATCGTGGTGAAATTTTCAGGTGAAAAAAGATATGCAAAGGAGGAGTAGATGCACGAAATATAAGCTAACTGCTCTCGTGTGTTCCTTGCTCGTTGTTTTGAAGACAAAAGATTATGGACCACAGTGTCAAGTAAGGTACTAGATTTGCCTGAATCTGCAATCAAAGAAGAAGAATGCTTTTCCCTGGAGAAGACTGATGTTGAATGCAGGCAAATAGAGAGTGGGAGAGAGAGAGAATCCTTTCGGCTGGAAGTGACAAATGGCTCTAAATGTAAGAAAATGTTGACAGTTTCAAATTTTGGGAAAATTTGCAGTATGAGACAACTAGCTGCACAAATATTGTGAAATTCATAATTTACTCTAATTCATGTTCCAGCATTACATGGAAAAGTGTGAAGCCATTACCGTAAAACAATTAGAAAAGCAAGAGGGGGTACATATATAGCTATCTGGCCTTTTTACAGATAAGCAATACCCCTTTTCTCGGCAAACCATCTGATGGTCTAATTGGAGAAACTTCAATTGTGGAAAGAACTACCCCGCATATGCTTATGGAAAGGATGCAAGGCAAGCAATGAAAGAAGGAACACTGAAATACACTAAGTTTGCGTCGGATAAAACTAATTCTGTGGTTGTATATTAGACTCATGAAAATTTTATCAAATACAAGCTTCACATTACCCAAAAATAATTGTGTGTATAGCCCATCTTGACATCGACAGAAAAGGAAATTACTATCTGGAATATTTTTAAAAAATTGCAACATTCTGGGAATACCAAATGAAAACCAAACTTGCAATGAATTGAAGAGATTTTGGTCAGCACCTTACATCTATGTCTTTAGCGCTGGTGAGGGGTATCATGACATGAGTATGGAACAGTGCCGGGATAATGGGGTGGGGGAAACTGGAGATCCCAGAGTAAACCTGTGGTCCAGTGGCATTGTCCAGCATGATTCCCAAATACCAAAATTCGGGAAACTTTTAATGTTTTACGAACATTGTATGCTGTCAGAATTGGTGGATTCCAGACACATTCATTGCATGGAAATACACTATCCCCTTTACATGTCAGATGCAAGATGTACAAAGGTAAATGAAAAAATTTCAAAATCATCCAAGAAAACACATACACAATGTGAATATCCATCTGTTAAAGAAGTTACTACTTTACACATTCTTCAAATGATAATGGAAGTACTGGTATGAGTACTAAAGTAGTACGAAAATGTTGTTGTATATTATCTGTTACCTTAATAAAGTCAGGCTCACTTCTTTAGAATTTACAATGCTAAATTCGTATAGTATTTTTAGTATTATTAAAGATTAATTTTTGTACAATTTTCCCTAGGCATAGTATTTAATGTTTTAAAGATAGTGATGCTCAGTTATTTATAATACACACATAACGGTACATAACTATAGGTCCTACTGTGCAAAACTGCTGACAGTACGTGAAATAGAGGCAATATTTTAAAGGTTACAGTAAGGATTTATTGCTAGTAATTAACGAAAATGTATGATAAAACATGGGAATTTGATAGAAAATATCTATTGTGATTTTTAACATATATTAAGTGAAATGTTCAGCTAATACAGTGTTTGTGTTCGAACTCGTGGTTTTGCAAAAACATACAATAAGTGGTTGTTATAATAAGAAACAAACATAAATTTCTTGTATTGAACATTGAGGGTATTAGCCATATAGTTAAGCTACAAAGATTTTCATTTCAAAGGATTTGATATATTCAAGTTGAAATCAAATGGACCGTTGTAGTGGTGTGTGCATATCTTTGGCAGCGAGAAGAAAATTAATACTTATTGACAATTATAAGAAAATTGAGAATGTGTGTATTGAGGTGGTGAAATGTTGTAGAAATTGTTGTGTCAGTGGTTGTCATCCTTTGTTGACTGTTGATATGTATCAGTATGTAACATATGGTTAGAGTAGTTTCCACAAATCACATTTCCAATCTCAAAAATCCCATTGGTTGACAACAGGTTATAGTGGTGCCACCTTCAGTTAAATATTAGATGGGCAATAACCCAGAGCACCTTAATAAAGCAGTAGGTCTTGGGGTTCTCCCACAGTAAAAATTGGATTTGAATTTGTAAAAATGGTACTATTTAAGCACCGTATGTACATATTAAGTTAAATTACCTTAGTATTTTTGTGTTTGGAAGGGGGGGGGAGGCAAAATGGTCCTTAGCCCCTCCTGGATGAATTTTGGACGGGCAAACGTGGCTTCCTTCCCCCTCCTCCTTCCTAAAGTCTGTGTCACAGGCAAGTTATATCTATGATAAGTGTTTCAGAACAAGACTTGATTTATTAATTTTTTGTTTTGTTTCCTTCACAACAGTTTTCCTAAATATTTACTTAAGATTTACTACTTTACTTAAGAATTATTACTCTACTTAGGAATTACGACTGTATTTAAAAATTACTACTTCAGAAAGCCTCTATTGTTCTCTATATGTTTAGTGCTTTGTTGTATACATATGTTAAGTGTACTGT
>PNEQ01099032.1:0-16538 GCA_003012365.1 Medauroidea extradentata | reverse complement strand
CAGATAACATAATGAAATGAAAAAAATCACATCAAAACCACATGTCCTGGTCTATGGCTTGTAGCATTTAAAACCCGTTACAAAAATATTTATGTGAAATAAAAAATTTCAAAATTTGAAATTTTTTTTGGTACTTTTAGAAATTTATTTTAAACACAAAAATATTTTATAATGGGTTTGTATATGCTTCAAGCCGTCGGCGGCGACGTGTAGTTTTGATGAGATTTTTTCCATTTCATTATATTTACTGGTTTTCAAGTTTTGTATGAAGTAAAAATATGCAAATTTTGACTTTGAAGTGACATTACGGGAAAACTGGCTGAGCTAATTTTTTTTCGTTATAGGTTAATGTACTCTTAGGTAATGTCCACAAAACTAACACTATTTTATACAATTATAAAATTATGAATTTTTCCCCACTTGAACGTCCTTAATGATAACTGTGTGTTAAGTAGTGTATGCATGTGTGAGAAAGAGACAGACTGGCAGCAGTAATGGAGCACCATTGATGTTCTAAAAGTAAACTATCTACATCTGCGGTGTTTGTAGGGATTTGTTGATCCTAGGCTGTTGACTCTGACACCCCAGTTCAGTTTATTTGGGACATTGCCCATGATGGCTTGTTATATTTCAGCCTTTGTATTTCTTTGTCAGATTCCTCTATTACCAACTTTCCGGCTATGGTCTAAGTCCAATATTGTTTTTCCATTTAAAGTATGTAAATTAAAAGTGAAACTAAAACAATAACATTACATATGCATAGCACTTTACTGTTGTATCAACTAGACAACTCTTGTAAAAGCAGCGTAGTTTTTCGTCGGCTCTTAGCTTGTCTTTCTTCATTTGAGTTACATCTCTGTCAGTGGTAAATGTCAAGCATTTACTTTTTTGTGTTTATTCTGCCATTAAATTTGTATGGCTACTTCTATTACATCAAAGTCAATTTGGAAACAACCATCAATGCACTGAAAAACAAATTTTCGAAATCTTGGAACTCTTTCACGAGATGTGACAGAAGTTGGATGACAACCTTCTGCACAGACCCTTCACATGCAGACATTCACTGCTTTTTCTGGTAGTTTTCCTTACTTCCCTTTCCTTAACCTTAACTTTGCCCACCCCCACTCCTTTTCTCCTCAAGTGTTTAGTTCTTCATCCAGTTCTCACATTTCTTACTAAGAGCATGTATTTGGTGGTTCAGAATACGGAACCCTCAATATTGCTGCAGACAGAAAAAGGAATGCAGTAAGAAATACACCAACATTTCCAAAAATTCCTGAGTGTTCGAGAAATTCCTGACTTTTTTCGAGTTTCTTCCTTGTCTGGTCAAATACACAACTTTCCCCTGGTTTTCATGGGTTTCTGGGTTGGTACACTCCTTGAGAAAGGTATTGTACTGCCACTGTAACACTACTCGATGATCAAAAAGAATGGAGTCCTGGGATGCAATGCCTTATGCCCATAATCCTGACAGATCTAAACTGGCCTGTGACACAGTGTGGCTACCAAAACACAGTCCCCCAGACAAACCTACAAACCAGGCTGAATTCAGTGAATTTTTAAAATTGTAACATAACAATTATGTTGGACGTACAACTATAAATGGATAATAAAGTGATAGGCACAATTACTTTTATGTCAACTTGCTTAATTAAAGTAATTACAAAAATAATAATAGATTACAAAACTAAATGACATAATACGGTTTCACAAAATAAAAACAATGTTTTATTACATTAACAAAGTGAAATTCTTCCCTCTTGCAATGAGATGACAAAGTAAATATAAATTGCAATGCTCAATAAAATCTTTTTGCAACGTACAACTAGCACTGAACCAATAGACACATGAAAAATTGGCTGAAATTAACGTTTCGGAACCGTCCAATTCGATACTTGTTTCTAGCAGCTAAAAGGCACTAATATTTTCTAAGTGTTAGGTTATTTCTTTTTGCACTTGTGAAAGAACTAAACATATAATGAAATATTGTGCATTTACATTTCAGATATTTACATTTTTATATTGTAATAGTGCCATTTGCCTCTGCAGGTTCCCTTCATATTCGGCTCAAAGCAATACAATACTATCCTGCAAATTATGCTGTAGAAATTGTACGTAAACTTTTTGCAGTTTTTTTATGTGTTGCCGCACAGAATAATAACAATCATCCTATTTACCAAGCCTAAAACTTCATTATACGTAATGAGACTATTCAAAAACACTGCCGTAGGAAAGAAAAGTTACCACAGCAAGAAGGCAGCATTTGCAAGGTGAAATGAACAAGCAGAATGGTAGAGCATGTTGAATGCTATTGTCACCAACCAGCAATAGTAGTAAACAAATGGGCAAACCATTCCTGTGAAGCAATTTGTTTCACATTGTAGCATCTATGGGATTTCTTAACATGTAAACATAAGCGTCGTAACAGGATATCTGTAAATGTGTAACCGAGGCTTGAAATGTAGTTTTAAACATTAGCAAATAAATGTACTTCCCGGTAGTGGATAAAAAAACAGTTGAATACAAAATACAATTCATATGTGTGAGGCGGTCCACTCACCACTTGAGCCTCATTTATTTCCTTTATTATTATTTTTATTTTGTTTATTTCCTTATGTTCGATTTATTGATTATTGCTATTATCTATTTAAATAATTTCAGGTATTATTGAGGAGTTTGGTAAGGTAATTTTTTGGCCTTTTATCTGTATTAATATTGAAATTATTATATTTTATATTTACTTTGGTTTGTTTAGGCTGAGATTACTTTGTATTTTAATTTTAGTTTAATATAATAATTTGCAGCAGTTTAAATAATTTTAGTAATGAAGTGTGACGTGACTCCGTCACGTCCACTTATAAAGTATGTTAACGCTCGCCCTCGATTTTTAACACTTTACCATTTAGGCCTAAGGGCAGTAGTATTCGTCCACACCTTTGCCGATCGCCGTATTGCCTTTATTTTTATTTTTATGTAAGGATAATACATGAGCATGTAATGTTATGAAGACGAAGCTTTATTTGTAAAACAGTATTTACTTACGTCCGAGAGCTTATCCAATGTTTATTTTCCATGTATAACTGCATTTGCAACATTTGTTAACCTGTACCAGTGTTTGTTTACAAAATACGGCCGAGCGCCAACCAGTAGTGCCAATCCCGTGCAAAGACTCTGTAAAGTGCACTAAAATGGCGATTGCGGGAAATACGCACGTAAATATAAATTGTATTTGTTTGTTACTGCTTAAAATGTTTTTTACGAATATTCAAGTGTTCTTGTGTGTTAATTATAGTGTTAAACATACGTGCATTTATAATTCAAGTTAGAAAGTTTATTTGTGTAACAGAGTAATTTTGTGCCACGAGAGAGTATGTCTGTTGTGCGAGTGTGGCGCACCTGTAGATGCAGACATCCTCGAGCGGCCCGGCGGCCATTTTGATAACGGTACTGTCAGTCCCCCTCAGGGGTATATAAGGCGCACGCTGCGCCCAGCTAGGCAGTCGTCAGTGGCTCGGCCTTCGGGCCGGGCCAGCCTGGCACTCCCCCTCCCTACCTCGAAAGGGTTGCTTCCTGAAAAGGGAGCCTAAGCCCGACGTCCTCTATCCCTAGGGTTGCTTCCTGAGAAGGGAACCTAAACCAGCCTACCTACTTACCTACCTACCTACCTTGGGTTGTTTCCTGAGAAGGGAACCTAAGCCCGCCCACCTTCCTTATATCGGGTTGTTTCCTGAAAAGGGAACCTAAACCTGGTCCCACCTTTACTTCAAACCCTCACTCTAGCCAGGACGACTTGGTGGGTAAGCCTGCGAATTCATGTTTTGAGTTGAGACCTACCCTTCTTAGTATGGCAACCTAAACTATGAGCTCTTCAAGCCATGATGTCTAATACTTTGTCTCCATGTGCACTGCCAGTTATAAAGTGTTATCATGCACTTCCCAGTCTTAGTAAAGTCTATTGAAAGTTACGGAATGTAGTAAACTTTCCCCGGGATCAGAGAGATCACCGTATAATTACCAGTAAGCCAATATTTGTTGTTAGTCAAGTATCGTCAATGACTGCAGCACCCCTAATGTCAGAGGCTTTTAAATATTGTAACCTCTCGGGATCAAAAAGATGATCGCCACACATTCTCTGCCATGAGCAGGCCTTAATCATTGTCTAGTATTTTAACGGCCCAGAGTGCCATGTAAATTGTATTCATCAGAGTATGCCCTGTGGTAATCCATGTTGTTATTGTCAATGTGTCATATCTTTAGTTTATACCCCTGTTGTCATCTCATATTGAGACCCCAGTGTAATAATGTATGTCATCAAATTGTGATTGACTCAAACCCTGATTGTATATCTTGTACCAAAGAAAGTATTATATTTATCATGCTGTGACAAGTACTGTAACTTGTGTTCGTGAATATTAACTCCCTGTGAAACTGAACTACTTTTGCCTTTCTCCTTTTATGAGATCACCTTGTGTACAAACCTCCTAATATCCAGTAAGGCGAGTGATATCTGCCTTACCCTCTATTAACATTAATATGACGCCCTGCATTAGCGAGTTCTAGAGTTTTCCTTGTTGGTTCATCCAGTAGTCACTCGCTGGATCGAGGATAACTCTACTACAAACTACTCTAGAAGGATCACACCCATATCTCATTCTCTCTAACCTAAGACCTTTTAGAAATACACACTTGCAACCGAGTACTCCTAGTGCAGCGGTGGACGAAACAAGCCACGTGCGTCAAGTGTACTTTAACTTCAGGCTAGGTGTATTTTTGGCAAGTTTTGTGTAACGGCACAGGTGTGCCTACCCAGTTCCTGGAATGGCTAAATTTATATTTCAACAGTTATTTTCTACTTTTACTTTTGGAGCGCACATGCACGGCCGCTCGTCGAGTGCGCAATACAGACAGCAATATGTTTTGCACGGGCCGGCGTGGGCTAATCAAAAGAATGCCGTTTAAAATTATTACAGTTTATGTTGTAAGTTGAAGTGTAATTATGTTTTTCAAAGCATTACAGTAGTTTTCATTTGAAAAGTTGTTTAAAAGTATAAAGATTGTATTTATTCATTATATTTAATGTAGTGTTAGTTTTCTGTTACGTTTTTAGTACCTTGGTGCGCTGGGTGGCCGCCAGAGACGCTGCAGGGGGGTCGGCCATTACTGACTTACTTGGTGCTCAAGCTCGGAGAGAGATGGTTGTGTGGGACGGAGTGTCTAGCGAGCGTGATAGAGGTGGTGGAACAGCCATGGGAACTTGTTTCAAATAATTTTCGTCTCTCTTTCTTTTTCATTTTATTTGTAGCTAAGAGTTGGTGTTGCGTGACAAAGTATGTAAACTATAAATTTGAGTTTTTGGCAAATTGGGACAGAGCTGTTCTCTCCCAGGAGCATCAGTTACAAATTTTGGTGTTAATATGTAAAATCAGAAATAATTAACATCATGTGCTAACAAAACTGTGATTTGGAATGTATAGCTAAATTTCTAATTAAACCAGTCATGACAAAATGGCTTGTCTGTCGACTTATTTAGTTGCAATATAGCAGAATATGAACTGACCACTATACAGATCACTATTGGCCACTAGTAAGCAAGTGGGAGACGTAAGGCCAACGTGCTACATTTGGAACTAAGGTAACAAAAGGTAATATGAAAATTATGCAAACCACATATTTAATCACATAGGTCTTTTGTATATCTCAATTTCTAAGTTTCCCAGTTCAGTTGCAACATAATACTGTACTCATTTCCAGGAATACCAGAGACAGTTTTACCTGCAAAACTTCAGATGAAGTATTGGTCATATTTATCTAAGGTAACTTGTTGAAAATGCAATTTCATCAAGCTGACGCATCGCGTCGCATCTTTATAAGCTTGCCTCCCAGTAGTAAGAGTAGGCCTAATTTGCTTATTTCCTCTGCCTCTTCAGGGCCAGTATCACCGTAGAAACACGTGTTGCCGATAAAGGGCTTATTCTACATCATATATGTTGACATCTTATCTGACGTAATATAATAAATACGTGCGCAGCAAATACAAACGGCTACATGGACTCTGGTGATAACCATGACCCAGGAAGTATACTCAAAAACTAGTTGCCACTATCTCTTCCGTGTCAAACCTACGTACAGTATGTAAATATTCAGTGAATGTGTATTGTATTTTGTACAAATTATTTTCCTAATTTTGACGGCAACAGACAAGCAGGTAATTTGTTGTTTGTAGCAGGGAATTTGGGAGTATCTGGGTGGCCGGCCTGTTAGTCGACAGTCTCTGCCTCCCTCCCTTTCCTCGTCGGCCATCACGGCGCTCGCTAACGGTACTTTGCTTGCTGGGCAGGTATGAAAGGGTGAGCTCTCGCCATTAGAATCAACAGTATAGGGCTTGGGTCTCCCGAGTACAGTCTAGGCACTCCCTTTCTACCTTAAGGGTTGTGATCTGTGCTAGCCACCGAAGCCCACCCCACCTATGTGTACCTATACTCTCACCTAGAGCACGGGAGAACCGAGGCGCCCCTTAGGACCATGCGCAGATTTCAGAAAGCACCCGACTAATTAATCACAACTGCAACGTGGCGCTCTGTTCCGGAAGGGAACACCGGAATCGGGAAAAGGGTGGCTCCCTGTAACAACTAGTGTAGTTAGCTCAGTTTTGTAGCAAATTAGTGTGTAAACCAGTAATGTACGTTTTGTAATACAGAGACTAAATTATTAGTAATGTGTGTAAATTCAATAAGTGAATCAGTAACTTGTGGACTCGTGTAATATTGTGAACAGTAACCATTTATTGATATAATACAATACAACCAGTGAAATTAATCCTTGACAGTATCATTGTAGTATGTGCTACAAAACCTTTCTTCAGTTACATTTATCTACCGAGGAAGAATTTGCTACAGAAGAGCGTTAGTACAAGGCCTCTCAGGAGCATCGCCAAGCTAACCGAGCTACAAATGAACCAGCGATAATTCCTTCCAGGAGCATACCCCTCTCTAGCCTCACTGTGCCAGTTGTACTGTGTATACAAGCAAACTAGGGCCGTTAAACGCACTCACACACAGCACAGGTTTAGCCAGATCCTCAGGGCTATCCAAAAACCAGTTCCGGCACTCATCAACCCAATTAAGTCACCTGAGAAAACTCCACTGTTGCAACAAAGAATCCAGCAACTGATCAACGAGACAAGGAAGGAACTTCAGCCTCCTGTCTCCACAACTTCAGCGAGGAAGCATCAGCTCCTCTGCCAAATCTTTTAGAGGCGAGTGGTTTCTAGCCTACGTCAATGGGAAACATGCATGTGTCGGGTATTTAACTAAATACATTACCAGCATTTTGAGTTATTGCTAAATAACATATGTACTTAATGCTGAGACTTAAAACAATATACCGTATTTACTCGTGTATAGTGCGCACTTTTATTCCAAAACATCTGATAATTCAGGGGTGTGCAATATACATAGAAAATAAAAAAATACATGAAAAAATTAGGCCACACAAGGAGGGAGGGAGCAGTTGTAGTCTTTAACTGCTGGGCTGACAGGGGTCAAGAGTGGGAGGAAGAGAGAACATTCAGTTCCTCCATCCCCCCCAACTCTCTGACGTAAAGAGACTAAAGTTTGTGGGTGGCAGGTATAAGCAATATGAGAAGTTAATTCTAACATCTCTCATGGAGAAAGAGAGAGAGAGAGAGAGAGAGAGAGAGAGAAAGAAAGAAGAGAGACACTCGATAAAGTTTTATGTAAAAAGTATTGACAAAAATTTTAATGATCATAGTGATGATCCGCAGTTTCGCCGAATAATTTATATCCACTGCTTTAGCGAAATTTTCCATTTATTCGTTCAGGAACAAATAACTTCCAGAGTGTTTTAACAGAGTTGCTACAGATACTAACTAAAAAAATTCCCCGACTCTTCCCTGTTTTCCAGGATATTTAAAAAAAAATTTCCCTGACTTTCTTAACTTACAACCATAACAAATAGGCCTACTTAAAAATAAAATTACATGCACAGTACCACTCTGAAAAACAGACAAGTTAAAAATATATAACATTTGCCAAAAATGCTGAGCAGGTAAGATGAAACAAAAATCACATATTTCATGCAATTTTTAGGTAAACCAACCTTCGAAAAAATTCCAGTAGAACTGATGATCCTCTATTCAACTAGTTTAATGTCCTTTCATACCATCACTCACTGGCTTCATTAAGTCGCGGAAGAACACAAAATCCAATCTTAAAAAGTTTCATGTCACTCTTCACTGGCTTCATATTATACAGAGGGCAAAATCTAATTGTTATCAAGAAAATGACTAATATAAATCTTGAAAATCACTTGAGAATGTCATACTTATAAATGTTTAGCAGATTAAAACACAACACAAAAATTTAGTTACTACAATTAACTTAAATGTCACCATCACAGATCTTCTTTATCTCTTGATCAATTGTATCTGCTTCCTGCTAATTTTCTTGCTGAATTCGTATTTTCTTTTCCTTCAGTTCCCTTACATGTTCATGTAATCTTTTTCTTTCTGAGCTTTTAAGCTCTTTCTTCTCATTATCCTGTTGTTGATCTCTGAGTGCCTGAGAATACAATGATCTTGCATTTCTCATTCTCAAGATAATTTTTTTTGTGATGTCAACATTTTTCAAACCTCCTAGTGCCTGAACACCGTCATACACTTGACACTGGGCAATAAAAGACCTGTGTAGTTGGTTTTCCACAACAATTTCTTTGTTCATGGAGAATCCTCTCTCAACAAATGCGTTTCCATGACGACTGATGAGTAGAACTTTTTGCATGAAGCCCATCAGCACTTTTGAAGATTCGTTGTTCTTCAAAACCGAGGTCCAAAAATGGTCAAGATGATTGCTTCTCTTGAACTGTTTCAGTGACGTCTGTACTTCTGGCTTGATGACCAAATTGTTGAATTCTCTTTCAATCGTATCACATTCAATTCCTGTCAGCCACTTCTTATCCTGAAATATTTCAAGTGTAAGTTGAAGGCGTTTAATGCATGTATCATGAAATTTGGTAAGCAATGATGGGTCACAAAAACTTATTCCTTGGCAAAGCTGGTATTTGACAGGAGATTTTTCAAGAAGTTTCAAACATAATGCTATCAGCATTTCCCTACACTCTTTTTTAAATCCTGCCATTTCAAGATCACAAAGATCCTGTTTGCGTAGCTCACATCGTACAGAGTAACCTAAATTTATGTACCGAATCAAAACTACATAGATTTTCCTTCTTTTTCAAGTCGATTTTGTCGACACATGTTGCTTTTTGTAATACGTCTTGCTTCACAAACATTGACATCAATTCTGTCATGATATTTGTGATATCGGTGTACAGAAATGGTGCCATTGGTGCATTACTTTGGAATTCCTTCAAAAATGGCTCAACACTCCTGGCTATGTGAGCAAAAAATGTTAACTTTGCTCCCATGAGCTTATCTTTTACACCTTCAACTACAGTGGCATAACTGGCAGAAGAAACTTGTTTCCCATCCCTCTTTATGATATCTACAAATTTTTTTACATTCGGCAAAACTTGTAGAGCTCTCTCTGCTACATTAGCATTGCTGAGCCATCTCACAGAGCAAAATTTCATGGGCAGCAAAGATGAGCCTGAATATAGCTGATAATCACTCCTCCGAGCAGGCACATCTTTGAACACATTGTACAATGACCTCAAAAAGTTGACTACAATCCATCCTGTGTCACTTACACCTTTTTTGAAGGCATTATTCATGACGTAGAGTCCACAAGAGCCCATTGAGAGTATCACAGGGTCATTTTCGTCATGTTTGGACTGTAGGTGGGCCTGCAAATCTTTAATGAACTTGAAATTCACATTAGGCCCATCCATGGAGATATGCAGTAAATGTTTTAGGTCTAGACATGAAAGCTCATTCTTGAATGCTGTCAGTAAGTCTTCGGCTGTAGTATGACCCAGGAAGGGTGAGCTGAAGTAGCGTGTACACACTTCATCACCAGTCTTGTTCCAAAAACGAACTGCAATGTCCATTTGCTGCAACTGAGCAAATTTGTTCAAACTTTCATCAAAATAAATTACAAAACATCCACATTGAAGAAGTTCATCTAAAAGCATATCAACATGGAAATAAGGGGCAAGACCAAACACAATGCTATATGCAATTTTTGCACGACCCAGCTGCATCTGAGCAGCAATTGTACTGTCAGGAAACATTTTTGAGAAAATGTCCACAGCCATACCTGCAGATGACAGTGACATATGATTAACTACACTTGCTAGGCACCATAGTATTTCTGCTTTAGATATGTCATCTTTCAATAAATACTTTTTAAGACTATTATCCTGAGAAGGGATTTTCCGGACAGAGGTGTTGTAAACAGAGGTAGAAAGAAGGCTGAGGCTGCTCAGGAACACACAATATGTACATTAGAAGTCATTTCATCGGCTGAATTGTTGCAAATGTTATCCTGAGGTTGTTGAATACCACAAACTGTGGATGCTGGCTGAGAGTTGCCAGGGTCTTTAGGTATAACATCTTTCCCTTGAGGTAGTTCAGATGATGGAACCTATAAACATACATCACGTACTATTGCAAATACAGCGAAAGATCATTACAAAGAGTACTGTATGTACTGTCCAACTTTCTAAATTTTTCTAGATGGAACAAAGTTCTTCCTTGCTATTGCCTGACAAGTGAAATGGGCTTAGAAGAATATGAAAATTAAGGTAGAGTATTTGATATTGTTGTGAAGTAAAAAAAATAATGTTTGAAGGCTATTAAAACCATAATAGCATGTATTGCAACACTTTAACCAAACATTTTAAAATAAAAACTTACCTCACTTCTTCGGACACTGAAGATGCTTATGTCGTAGCTGCTTTCTTTAGCACATAATTTACATTTGTGCTTTTTGCCTTTGATATGGCTTGTTAGTGCCCTTCTGCCCATGTTGCTGAGATCAATAGTTTTATAACACAAACTGCAGTAGGCAGAGTTACTTTTAGTACCAGCTCCAATGTGTCGGAATTGTGGCTCCTTGAGCCAGTCATCATTGAATGTAGTTTTCTTGTTAGGCATTTTTATGCTGGAAAAAAATTTAAAATCCATTAACAATTACTTCAAAGTTGTAAAATTAATGTAACTTACATAAGCACAAAATCTGTTGTTCATACAATTAACTACTAGCAAAATTAAAAGTATAATAGACTTTTACACAAAGGGCCTAGGCCTAAATATTTCGCTGAAAAAAATATCACCATCAAAACGTATCAATGTTTTCGCTACTAATTTTAATTATTTAAAATTAGTATAAGAATTTCAAATTCATTTAGGCACACCCACAGGCACCTAAATGCCTAAATCGAAATTTTGATCACAGCTTTCAGTAATATTACGCACAAAAATAAACTATCTCCTAAACACATAAGATTGCCAGTTGACTTGAAAAAATATAAATAAACGCTTGCAATTGGGCTGACGCCCGGTGGCAAGAACCTATCCCCTAAAGCCTGTGGTGTGCGTTTAATATAAATACAATATGAGAAACCAAAATACAACTATAATCACAAACTTACCGTCAAGTTATTCGTCCACTATAACATTCTGTATCCGTGCGGTCGACTGTAGTAACACAAAGGAAATATTGAAATAATTTCAATGTACCACGTGGGCCGATGCGGTACGGAAAACGGGCAGGAACGAAAGGAAACCAAAACAGCACGACGACGTTAAAATGGCGAGTACATAAGACTATTTTAGCACTGCATGCCTGCAAGCCAATTAAAATCAACACGTAAAATATTCTTGAGAAGCAAACGAGAAACTTCGATGTGAGTCTGACTATGCAATAGACGCCATTTTTGTCATCTTCGATAACTATGTCGAGCGAGAGTGCTCGAGTGATCGAACCAGCACTAAAATCATAAATTATACACGAATTACGACAATTGATTACTTGCTCAATGCCAATTTTTCCGTTTCTTTCGCGTGTAAATAAACGTAAGTTCTTCTTGTAATTGTGTGAAGCATTTATTTTGTGGATTTAAACAAACTATGGAGCAGCTTTCTGTACATTCTCACATTTTCATGCGTAGTAAATAGAAATGATGACTATAGTCATTATGAATCTTAGAAATAAAATTTTTCCAGACTATTTCAAATTTTTCCCTGACTTTTCCCGGTTTTCTATACCTGTAGCAACCCTGTAAAGGACGTATTAGAACACTTGGGTACTATATAAGACATTACCAGTAATAATTTTCATTTTGCGCCAAGTCGAGATTACTTGAACCTTCTGTCATACTTCTCACTCTGTGCGCATGACTGTTATGGGCGGTAGGCAGCAAGTGTGCTGGATTTTCGCTGGATGACGTCACAGCAGGCACCATGCTGAAGTCAAGCATTTCGACTGGCTTTTTAAATAATGTTTTTCGCTGACTACACGTGAATCAATTCATTGAAATTAAAAGGAAAATGTGATTATTGCTTAAAAATGGCTGCAGAATTGAATTAAAACCTTAAAATAAATTGTGCATGTTCCTCATTCCGAAGAGTGTTGGCTTCCATCACTTATTACTGCCAGCAGGAGGGAGTTCAGTGGTCCCTCGTCCAAGACACCACTCTCGGGCGCACAGCTCTCCTCCGCCCACAGGAAATTCATCTCTACCCAGCTAGCCAGCACCAGTATTCTGTGGTTAATGTTTTCCTTAATTTGGCAAATAATGAGGCAGTGTGAGGGAAGTTAAGTGAAGCCAGCAACCTTAGCTGCGCTGAACTGGCGACAAAGCTTTAGCAACCAAATGATGATATAATAACGAAATAATTATTTTATTTCAGCAATTAACCTACATTACATAATATTTCCAAATAAATGCTGTTCAAAAAATATTACTTTTCAAGCTTTTTACTGATGTACAATGTATAGCATGTACTATACACATATCCTCCTTCAGTGTCGCAGGTAGGGTTCTGCGAGTCAGTGATTTTCAGTTCGAATCGAATTCCGAAAGAAAATTTTAATTATTCGCGAATTTCGAACTTTTATCGAATCGAACTAAATTTTTAAGTAAACATTTTATCTTTCTTATTTGAGAGAAGTATTTTACCACTACTGTGTAAAATGGCAAATAAATACATTATGTTGATTATTTTATTAGGCCTAAATTAAATCTAGACCCTAGAGTTAATAAACACGTAATATAATAAATATTAAATATAATTCAATAACTTTAAGCACTGAAAAGTTAGGCTAGAACCTAAAACGTATAATTTTTTCATCAATATAAGGTGATTAACACAACAAATGTTTTATAACACTTAAGTTTCATTTTAAATTTGTCATGGAGAAAAGTCAGCTGTTCAACATGATGTGGCAACAACAACTCACGCCGGGTGGTAACAATGTTACCTGCTGTGGAAAAAAACCCTCTCGCTCGCAACTTGGGTAGCTGGAAGGGACAGGTAACGTTGAGCTACTTGTGCAACAACTGGGAAGACCTCTTGATTTTCCTTTCACCACTCATAGGGATTAGAAAGTCTCGGTATACGTGGAGCTGCCAGATAACTTTCAATAGCTTTAGTTTTCTGGTCACCACTTGCATCATTTACATTCATTTCTGGCGAATGCAAAGGTATGCTGTCAATTGTAGGTATCCCACAAAGACCCACTGCTGAAATGTTGGTTTTCTGTAGGAGTATTGTTGATTTCTATGCCATCCACTGTAATTTCACTCCGCAACATATTGACTGCATGTTGTTTCTCTGCATCATTGAAAATTGCAGCTTTATATCTCGGATCTAGCAGGGTACAGAGAACATTTATGACATCCATCTTGTACATGAGAAACCTACTTTTTAAGTATTTCAGTAGATTACGTGCAAATGGGACACCTGTTCCAAACTCATTTTTTCTGATATGATTACTTGTGGTAACTTCAAGACAGTGAACAGTAGGAATAATCATTGATGCTGTCGGATAGTTATTCCCACACAATTCTTTTGCCGCTTCTGCAAATGGTTTCATAACTTCAACTACACCACTAGCAAGTTTCCATTCTAAGGGTGAAAGTGAGTCAACATCTGATGAACTCAACTCAGCAGCTACAGCTTCTCTCAAGGAAATTAATCTATCTAACATTGCAAATTCGCTGGACCAACGAGTTTCCATATCCTGTATTAACTTGAGCTGTGGTAGGCCCATGCTTTGTTGTACCTTCAGCAGCCTTTTTCGAGCAGCACTACTTCTATTGTAATGAGCCACAATAGTTCTTGATTTCGAAAGCAGTTTGTTTACATTAGGTGTCAAATCTTTTGCACAACGTATTGCAAGCTGCAATGTGTGAGCAAAGCAGCATCTTTGAATCCACTGTGTTCCATCAATAGCAGATCGTAGGTTTGCAGCATTGTCAGTAACAACAAATACTTTAAAAGGACTGACTTCTGTCGCGGATGGCAGACCCCAGCTCTCAGTTAATTCAGATAGTGCATTTCTCACATTCTCACCAGTGTGTGAATTTTCCATAATGATGTTGTCTAGGGTCATGGATTTGTATTCAAAATTTACGAGGTAGTGGCACGTGAGCGACATGTATCCATCTCCAGTTTTACTGGTCCAGTTATCGGTAGTGAGTGACAAACGTGATGATTGTTCTTGCAAATAAATTACATCTTCTTTCAGCATATCTTCTAACCTTTTCCTTTCTTGAGCATACAGTTCAGGAATGATAACACGTGAAAAGGTTGTACTACTAGGTACACAGTAATTTGGTTTTATGTGATGCATAAGAGCTCTAAAACCTCGCTCTTCAACAAATCTGTAAGGTAAGTGACTAAGAGCCAACATTCTGGCAATCTTATCACTGATAGCTTTGGCTTCTTTTCCTCGAGGTGGCAACATCTCATTTTTCTTGTAATGTTCAAGCAGGGTTTGTTGTTTCTTACAAACTGCATTACAGATGATGTGCCTTGGCCAGCATCTTCCATTTGGTCATGAACTTCTACACTAAGTTTTAAATATTCTGCATACTGAACCACGTGATGGCGTGCCAGATGATTCTTCAATGATGAAGTTGTTCCTGTCGGCGTTTTCAAACGTTTTGAACAGTGCAAACATTCCGCACTATCACTTTGTTCTTTGAAATACAGCCAAAGTTTGCTGCGTTTTTTGCGCCCGTTTGTCCCACTTGCGCTCTCCATGTGATTAGCAAACAGCACGAATAAACAATTATTTAATTTAACAATAAACTCTACCGCAACTAGGAAAAACTTCACCCAAAGATGTTTGAAGAGTCTGAGATTAACCACTAATAAAAATCAGGGTTACCAGCCAAAAAAATACGTAACATTGATCGATACTCAGTAGCACCACATTTGTTTTTGGTTCGTGTTTGGCATTTAAGGGCCGGCTCGATCCTTATGTTCAGTGTGGGAGAGATAGGGATTTCAATGTAAAATTGAAAGTCGCTTTACGCATTCAGTTTTCATGAATTAACTTTCAAACAAGAATTGTAAGACAGATTTTGAAGACGACTAACTCGCTATAAGACGAAAAAACTATTTTCGTTATAAAAAACGTATTAAATCGACAGTTTAAATATTAAAATCGCTGCACGTTTCAGGCTATGTAGTTTATTGGGTTAAGTATTATATAGCGAATTCCGTTATGATTAAACACATAAATAAGTCAGCGGTAGCGTAACTGTATCTCATCTAGGAAAAGCGTGAGAGGTCTTTACGTAAATGAAAAATTAGCGGAGTAATGGGTTGTGTACTGGGAGGTGCGCGCGCATCCAGAGGGGAGCGGGGAAGCGGAGCAGGCGTGCGTAGTTGCCACGTCTGTTATCATCCTGAGGAGCAGCCTTGAGCAGTATCTGCGCGGACTCATCTGTAACCTGAGCTACACTACAAGGAAGTCGGCGGCCACATGTGAATGTTGTCGGTGCGATAGTGTAACAGAAAACGATCCACAATGGGGAGAGCGAAGTGTAAAAATAAACGACTGCCATTATATAGCCAACGGAGGTCTGTCAAAAGGAAAATACAGATTGTTCATGTAGCTAAATTTTCCAGGCATGCAGCATGCATTTACGTTTGTATGTATGCACCGTGACAGAATGTCATCATGCCTTCATGTAGATAAGCGTGTAACGGTTGTGGGTTTTACTATACATCTGAGATACAGTAGGCCTAACCATTGAGTAAAACCTGTCTTTACTCACTTGTCTAACCACGCTGTACTGTAGAGTCTATATCTGAAATGAGTAGTGTGTTGCTGTACCGAACGAGTGTTATTGGTTTTGTGTAAGACAACAAATGCATTCATAAAGTAAATGTAGATAATAAATATATCTATAACAAGCTATATTTCATGGGTGAGATTTTGTATTATGTTAGCCGCAATTGTCATGATACTCCGAATTGTCGGAAGAGTGACGTAGGTTTCATACTCAAGACAGTTTCATTCCGTACGTCTAATTTTCACTAAGGGAATGTTTTAAAATACCTTTATAAGACTCTACCAGTTGGATATATATTCATCCAACGC
>PNEQ01099031.1:0-11244 GCA_003012365.1 Medauroidea extradentata | reverse complement strand
TGCATTTAATGAGTAGATATTGTAGCTAAAATTTATCGGAGCAGTTTAATGTAGTTGTAAACATTGCACGACCCTATGTAAATAAAAGCACGTGGCATTATTTGTGTTTACATCGGCGGAAAGATATAAACTGGCAGGAAATAGAAATTAATCAGGGCTTTTTTGAGTGTTCACTTTATTCCGAATCACCTATAACAACCCTGTGTCAGGTTGCGTGGATTGGGGATCGAAACCGTATCCTCCTGATTTCAAGTCCAATATGTTACCTTACTCGGTAAGAGAAGACAATATAACTGGTTGACAATATTTAATTGTTTGTCTATCACTATGGTGTTACCCATTGGATTATTTGTCCTTATACAACTATTATATATTATTGAACCAACAATATCGATTTCAACTTTCATTCAAGAAGATCTTGGTTCGATTCTAAGTCTGGCCGTCCTGATTACGGCTTTCAATTTGTTTTGCTAGAATTTACGTCTCGTTGACAGCGTGATTCATAGAGACGGTTACACGTATTTTTGTGTTCCATGAAAACTAAATAACACCCATAGCTCACCTCTCGCACCACAAGCCGGCGCGTCATGGAGGTCGGCTCGTTTTTCAATTGTTTCCCGAGATCACTCCAGGCAAATGCCGCAGCCGTTCCCTTCTATTATATCTCCTTAAAGTGGTCTTGTACTAATTACATTTTGCTGTTCAAGAGCTAATGAAAACAATATAAATAGCAAGAAAAGTCGTAAGGGAACGTGTTTATTATAGAATAATAATAAATGTTTCATACTTCAGTGTAAATTAATGACAACTTGCTGCGTGATATACGTAATACTTCCTCTTACTTAGACGACAGGGTACTCACGAAGCATTTCGCAACATAACCAATCAAAAGCCCTTGTTTTGGTGGCACAGTTTCGTGGTCAGCACGGACTGCCAATAGAAGAGCGCCTGTATCTCGCGGGCTTCAATGTGATATATAACACTTATGTGCGCTGCGTGTTTGCCTAGGTACACAGGCGTTACATTTGTTTAACACCCGATCATACCCAAAGTGGACTAACTTTTCCAACCGCTCATTTATTCTGAATATTACTGTACATACATTTATGAAACATTATTATTTGCTGTAAACAACATAATACTTTTAACTTAAACTGTGCTATTCACAACTATTCAACATGTTTGCTCCATCTACGTCGCTATCCACGTACCAGAAAGGAGAATATGCAGGCACAACAAAGTTCTGCAATGTTTTCTCGCAGCACTATAAAACGTTATGTCACGTAAACAAGAAAGCTTTTATGCGTGAACTAAAATAACTACTGCTAACACAAGTTTTTTACTCAATTGAAGAGTTTTTAAATATTTGGGATTTACACTGTTATACCACATTCAAATTATGTGTGTTGATTTAGCACTTTCCATTTTGCGTGCGTGCGTGTGTGTACACATATAACATATATAATGTATAAAAGAGACAAGTTATATATTTTACAAGTGTACATATTGGGTTTTTGTATTGGAAAAATATATTAGCTGTTAAGTTTGAACATTATTTTAGGTACGCAAACTGTTACTATAAAATATGCCTTTTTGATAAGCATTCAAATGAAATTTACCTTAAATAAGTGTATGCAACTACGATAAAATATGCTAAGTCTTATCACGGTGCTATAAAACAGTGCCAAGTAAATAAAAAAATGCTATACATGTTTTGAGTTGCACTTTGTCCAGTGTAGTAAATCATTTCTTAGAGATGAAATTTTTAAAAACTATCTATAATGTATATAAATTGGGCCTCTTATTGTGTATGTTTTACAATTGTGTAAGTATTATGTTTTGTATTGAGATGTTAAGAGTAACAGATAAGGTGGTGCGCACAGCTTGTGTTACCTGTATTACTACTGTAGAAATGTTATTGTATGTATTACTACTGTAGAAATGTTATTGTATGTATTACTACTGTAGAAATGTTATTGTATGTATTACTACTGTAGAAATGTTATTGTATGTATTACTACTGTAGAAATGTTATTGTGTTATGATTTCTGGAACTTGTATTATTGTTAACTGACTTGCTCCACACTCTTCTGAAGCACAAATCAACCACCTGATGGTCTCAACAACGGTCGTAGAACAGGTCTGGACACTCGCCTGGAAACTTGACGCCCTTGTTGTTTCGCTGTAGTTCACTAAGTTCATGACAATGCTATAGGTTTTTGGCGCTGCTGTTAGGGCGGTCGGCTCAAACTCCGCCCACTTCCCTCCCAGTATTATAAGCAATTTATTAAAACGTATCTTTTATCAATGTATGAAACACTTCCTTCGCTCACAGTTCAAAATCATGGCTTCAGAAATCTTTATTTACTTTATAATAATGTTAACAATGGGAAAAAAGTAGTCGGAGTTTGATTCCGACCGCCCGGATTACAGAGTCAAAAAGTACGACATTCTCGGTAACCTGACGAACAACAAACAAGGGGGTCAAGCAACATACATTGTTAGATAGGCGAGGGTCCAGACCTGTTCTTGTACGACCGTGCTCATAACTTAGCGTTTTATAGTTGTGACGTACTTCTATTTATGGAGCGATATGAATATGCTGTATGTTTAAATACGTAACTAATTCTAAGCAATAACAGGCCGTGATAATTCTTTCGTACGTACAGGCTACAGTCCAAAGAGGTTTTATTTATGAGGAGGTTGGCAAAAAGAAACAACTTTTGAATTATTTCTCCGTGATCATTCTCTTTTTACGGGAGGCTAATATTTTACTGCTTTTCACCTAATTAATTTTCGAATTTCATAAAACCCTCAATTTAATTTGTAGATATTTGTATAAGCTTCAATCTTATCAAAAAATCATCTCGATATCTCAACGGGTATAAGCGGTACAGATGATTATTTGAAAACATAATTAATTTTTTTAAAAAACTTTCAAGGACGATTTTCTAAAAACCCTGAGGTAACTTTTTCGATATTTACGTAAGATTTATTTTAAAGCAAAAACCAATTCAATATTTCAATGGTTTAGGAGATAAGTGGGATTAATTAAAAACACGTTTCATTTTTTAATAGCATTCAAGGACGAATTTCGAAAAATTCTAAAAATACTTATTAGATATTTACTTAAGCATCATTTTTAAGAAAAAAAATCAACTCACTATCTGAAATGGAATTTGAGATATCACGAATTAATGAAAAAAAATAAATTTATTATTTTCACCCCCTTAATTTTCTAATTTCGCAAAATCGAAAAAATTTGCAAATATTCATTTGTTTGGGTAATACTATGAAGTTAAAAAAAATTATGATAGATTTCCCGATTAATGAGATATCAGGGATTCTTTGAAAACACCTTTCACCCCTTTTTACTCCCTTAAATATCGAATTTCTAAAAATCCATTCTTAGTGGGTACCTACGGGAAAAGGAAAATCATCCCTCAAAATTTCATGGTTCTAGGTCCAGTGGTTTGGTCTGTGCGTTGATGAGTGGGTAGGTGTTCATTCATGTCAGATTAAACAGGAACTGTCTCAAATCATTCTAGACTTTATTTTTTGCATTATAAACAGTATGTCTGACCTGCATCGTCTTCTACAAGCACTTCCTTTTCCTTCTGTTGTGTCCATATATTCCCGTTACGTTCGAGTTGATCGTTGATAATCACTTCATTCGAACATGCCGTGCAAACGTCAACAGCCTTCAATCAACGCTGAATTAAGCTTTTGAAGCCATTCTGAGGAAAACTAATTGATTCCTGAGTAACAAGATTTCTAATACCCGATAATTAGAAAGTACCAAAAATACACATAGGCTATATGTGTGTGTGTCAGAACGTACCACCAAAAACACACATAGACTATATATATATATATATATATATATATATATATATATATATATATATATATATATATATATATATATATATATATATATATGTACTGGGTGAAATGTAAACGGCGGGAAAGCTCACGGGTACAGGTAGCCAGTATTAAATCGAGAATAGTGAGCATAGGAACCTCGCCTCTATTGTCAATAATATGGGCGTAATACCATTGTGACAGTTGTACTAATGAACATGTTTAGTGACGATAATTCAACAACTGCTACAAATGGAACGCTGACCTTCCGAATTCGATTCGGGTGTATGACGACACGTATGTAGGGAATAAAGAGTAAACACCAGCCAATCTCATGAGATGTAAACATGGGGTCGCCTCTGTTATTGTGCGTGTATTATTGTACTAGTACGTCTGTAGCAGCCCATCCTAGTGAATAAAGAACCGGGATGACACAAGGAACAAATAAGATGTACTTGTCCGAACACGCTCAGACAAACCGTTACTGAGATACAGCCACTCCAAGTCTTAGCATTATGGCAACGCCGACAGGTAGGCAACCCGTGCAGCACGTACACATAAATAGTTGCATGCTGTATATCTGAGGGTCGGGTGGTTGGAAGCTGTGTCGAAACACCTTATGGACTAGCCCATGACTTACAAGCCGGGTGGCTACGTGATGGGAGTCACGCTGAACTACACACACAGACCTGTGCCAACTGCAGCTTAATCCTACGAGGCCGGCCTATGAGGCTCAAGTAACGTCCAAAGAATTATGTAATGTCTATTTTCAGACCCCTGTAATTCGGTGAATTCCCTGAGTTTGACCGAAGTATATAAGCCCCGATCAACATATTTGAGAGAGTTCGCTATTGGTCGTGCTAGAAGAAGGTGCTATGCTTGTGGAGAGAGACTGGTGAAGACACCTTGGTGACGTCAGAGTCTACTGCGAGGCTGCAGGCAAATACCTTCGGAGTGGTATTGGACGAAACAAGAGGACTGCTGTATGGGTCGGTGGACAAGAAGGAGGTACACGACGGGATCGAACCGAAGATGTCAATAGTGAATACAGTGTTGCACTCGGTGTGCTGCGCAGCACATGGTGAGACATCACCACTTAGGACTAATTAGGATGTACATTGCCACTATCTGAGACTGTTGATTGGATATATGACTGAACTTTTTTGTGATTTGTAGTCTTTGGTTAATGGTAAGTATTCTTGTGCTTTAATTGTCAAAGTTAATTAACGTGATGTGTGCACAGGTGATGCTGGGACTGCAACACTCGGATATGATGGCGCTGAGTAAGATGGAACCACAACATCCAGTGTTCTCTCAACAACACCAGCAAGCTGACAGTGTAGTCAAGAGGAAGCCAGAGGAACAACAAGTGAACATGACACTCTCACAACCAGGTACATGTTACACTATCTACCTAGTACATCAACTATGTCACACACAACATCCAGTGTTCTCTCAACATTGTCAACATTAGTGCATGTCTGTTGTGATACATACAAGCCAGCTATAAATCTAAGAATGTTACATATTTAGATCAATATCACATTATTATACATTCACAGCCCGGTATCACAGTCTGTGAGACCCACGCCGATATTCCGAGTTCAGGACTTCCAGTCTTACCTAGATAATTTTCGTCAATACGTTTGGTAATTTGCTTTTTGTCGTGGAATGTAAAATGTCATGGATTTTTTGTTTTTCTTCCAATATTAATTTTTTTTTCTTAGCATGTAAGGGTATTTAACATTAATATAATCATACAGTATAAAATCATATATGTATAGTGAATGTTATTACAGCAGGAAGTGAAATAATCATGAGAGTTGATGTTACGAGCGCAGTTGCTTCCACCGCAGTGTAATGATGTATGCATGCAGAGGTTAAACTAGTCACTAGATTGGTGCCAAGTTACTGGAAATGTTCGGCTAGCTCATTGTCTCCATGCAAGTCCATTGTAAACATACACACGCACGTGAATGTATAGTGATATTTGGCCAGTTTGTTCATGTATGGTACAAAGCAAGTACAGAGCAGCACCGGAATAAATGGTCAGCGGAGATAGAAGATCCCAGAGAAAACCCGTCCACTGTCGTCCATATATACTTAATGATATTTTCACAGTTTAAATTTGTTGTTGTCGAAATGTTTTGTTTGTATTGTTGCGATTCGCGACTGTCTGTCTGAGCGGTGTAATACGATACAGTGATGGCAGAGCTAAAAGACCTTGCGGATTGTATTACCTTGAGTGATGCCACAATAGCCACCTTCACACCGAGATACTCGGAGAGCAGTGTAAGCTGATATAGCAGCGGCAATAACAAAGAGGTTCGGCGTACATTGTGCCGCTCATCTGTGCTGGCGGCCACCTGCACCCAATATCGGGTAACAGAAGGAGATATCGTGGTCTAGAGTATTCCTGTTCATTCTCTATCTTGCGGCGTTGTGCTTGACCTTGATGCGACGTCTTTCCAGGAGGTTTGAGATCAAAGACTCGCCGAGAGAACGCGAGACTTTAGAGCTAGTATATAGAAGAGAGCTGCGGCAGAGGCGAGAGAGTTTTATTGCTGGCAGGTGCCTGGTGCGAGTTAAAGAGATAGTGACAAGTGGCGAGAAGTATTGAGTTGCGAGAAGCGTTTGAGGATGTCTGGCGAGTTGGATCGCGGCAAGTAGTGGGAAGAAGGTGTTTCTGAGCCACAAAAGGTTCATCGGTGCTCGTTCATTGGGTCCACCATTGTGAGTGACTAAAAACACTTTCCATATACAGAGAACTTATACAGATTTATTATTTAGATTTTATAAGCTGTGTGTAAATAGCAGTTTTTTTGTTTGATATGTTTTGTGACTTATCATTATAGACATAGTTTTTTTGCATATATAGCTGTAAATAAACTATGTTAGCTTCATAAATTTTATTTTGTTTATAAAATACATCCATCCCCAAACGTACCTAGCCCCAACTTGTAACAGTATATATGATTGATCTAATTGGTCTGTGTACCTTCACCATTGTGTTATGAATCACCTATTATTGTAACAAATGTATTTATTTATTTATTATTATATGTATATATAGTTGTAAATATTTGTATTGTATCATATTGTTGCAGGTTTGAGCACAAACTTTACATGTGGGCAATACCCATGAGTTCTTTTGGGATAGAGGTCTTCTAATTTGAAATAAAAGAGTAAGTTAAGTACTGAATTTAATAGCTCACAAAGCTACGAAATACACAAAACAGCAATCAACTATAACTCTTACAACACAATTAGTTATGCACACAATAGTACTGTTCCACAGAACGTTAGTTAACTTTAACAATTAAAGCACAATAATATTTACCATTAATCAATTAAAGGCTACAAATCACAATAAAAATTCAGTCATATATCTAACCAACAGTCTCTCATATAGTGACAATGTACAACCTTAACAGTCCTAATGGAAGATTGTTCACCATGTACAGTGCAGCACCCAGAGTGCACCGCTGTCTTCACTCTTGAGGTCTTCGGTTCGACTCCCGTCGCGCACCTCCTTCTTCACCTGTCGACCCTTAATAGAAGCCCTCTTGTCTCACCTAATACTGCTCCGAAGGTATGTGCCTGTAGCCTTGCAGTAGACTCCGACATCATCAAGACGTCTTCCTGACATTACCAAGATGTCCTCACCAGCCTCTCTGCACAAGCTTAGCACCTCTTTCGAGCAGGACCAATAGCGAACTCTCGAAGCACTCCTTCTCTTCGATCACCAGGAAGACAGTCTCCTAATGTAGCCAGTTACTGCCCTCCTCGACACAACACCGTCAGTGTTGTTCTTCACAGCTCACCACCTCTGCAGCACTCCAACACAACACCACAAGTGTTGTTCGTCCTTCCTTCAGCCAGCTGGCGTCACGCAGCCTCAACACCGACCACCGCCGCCGTGTTGCCATCCTCGAGACGCCACACCATGTCAGCTCCGTCGATGTTACATCAGCCTCGGCACCATCGTGATACCGCCCCCAAGGCGCTGGGTCCTCGTAATCTCTGCGCCACCATCAGTGTCTTCTCTCGGCCCGTCACTTCTCACGATGTCCATCGCCACCACAGTGGCAATGCCGCCCCTAAGGGCGCTGCCTCACACCACTCTCGCTTCTCACTTCATACTCATACTGATTCTCTTCAGACTTCCGACTTCAGACTCCAGACTGACTGCACAATACTAGACTGACTCTTCAAGACTCACTACAATACTATCTCTTCTAGACTATCACTTCCAGACTTAGACTTCCCGACTGACTCATGTTGTGCAGTCCCGAGGCTTTTATACGGCCCCTTCAGTGACGTCAATGGCTGATGAAATATGATGACCTGAGGTCTAAAAATAGTCATTACCTCACTCGTGACTGTTAATAGTCACGTATTCGCACTGGCGTCATCGGGGAAACCCAATGACGTCTCTCGGGAGTTGCAACATAGCTGCGAAAACCAATGACACCACTGGTTGACTCACAGGACTGACCACCCAGCATGATGTAATGTGCCTGCTGCCCGGCCAACACACAACACTATATATGTATTTTAGTTATGTGTGTTATATTTATGTATCTTTGACAAACCCTGTTCAGTATGTACTGACAATCCAGTCTGCAATAAAATGAAATGAAATGAAAACAGGGCACTGTTACCGCATGTCTGATCCACTCGGTTGAAAATGGAACACGGATTGCTATGGTAGAAAGCAAGCACCCTAACCACTGAGATAACCACAGTATTTAGTGTGGCTGAGATGGCGTCTCCACAAATGGTTGCACAAGACCAGACGTTTTCTGTAAACAGAGTGGTGATATAGCACAACATACAATACGACATAGTTTTAATATATTTGTAAGTTATTTATGAAAGCATGGTTTTAAGAGGCCATCTCACCAGCTTTGTTGAAATTGGCTTCATTTCTTCTCGATTAACAATTTTAAACATTGTTATATTTGAACATGAGAATGATGGCCTAGCTGATTAACTCATCACTTTGTATTATGTACATCATATTGTTGCAAGCTGTGATTCTGAGGGCTGGAGGCTGTGTCGAAATGCCTGTTGGGCTGGCCCATGAATCACAAGCCGGGCTGCCTCATAGTGGGAATCCCGACGAAGTACGTCTTAGAGACCTGTTTCAATTGCGCTTCAATCCTACGAGGCTGGCCTATGAGGCTCAAGTCACATCCGAAGCATGATGTAATGTCCATTTTTACACCCCTGTGTTTCCGTGAATCCCTGGAGTTTGGCCGAAGTATATAAGGCCCGAATCAACAGATTTGGGCAAAGTTCGCTATTGTTCGTGCTAGAGGAAGGCGCTATGCTTGTGAAGAGGGACTGGTGCAGACATCTTGGTGACGTCAGAGTCTACTGTGAGGCTGCAGGCACATACATTCGGAACAGTAATGGGCGAAACAAGATAACTGCTGCTGCGGGTCGACGGATAACAAGGAAGTACGCGAAAGGAGTCGAACCGAAGACCTTAAGAGTGAAGATAGTGGTGCATTCGGGGTGCTGCGCAGCACATGGTGAGCTACCACCACTTCGGACTGTTAAGGTTGTACATTGTCACTATTTGAGAGTGTTGATTGGGTATATGACTGAACTTTTATTGTGATTTGTAGTCTTTGAATAAAGGGTTTTGTGAAAATTATAGTTGATATGCTGTTTTGTGTATTTTTGTAAGCTTTGATAGCTAGTAAATCAATATCTTAATTCCACTCTTTTATTTCTAATTATAAGACCTCTATTCCAAAGAGCTCGGAGAATTGCTCATAATTAAGTTTTTGCTTAAGCTTGTAACAATATGTTAACTCGTCATCAGCAACTATGCAACACTTAAGATAACGTAAACTGTAATATAGTTATCTCCAGTCATTTATTGAAAACCGAACAAAATGAGTACTGAGTCGTTAGGTCTAGTGCTTATATTAAGACCCATTGTTAGTCACTGTGCGTGAGTTTTCAGTTATGAGAGGTAAATTAATCCTTTCTGCCCGACAGACACCACCAGCCCCACTTGCTGCAAGCGTCAATTGAGTTTCAGTGCGGTAGGTAATAAGTTCTCTCAACACAACTGTCCCACACGAACCCTTAGTGCCAATATAACAAAACTTAAATATACTTTAGACGTATTTAGTGTGTCAAAACGCCATCGTACATTATTTATAAACACTGTTTCTATTTCACCCAACATTGTTGAAACAGAAATCTCAGGCTGCCATAGTTGAAAAGAACCAACAGGACATATATACAAAACACAGATATAATACTGCACTCAACTGTGCTCCAGAATTTCCAAATATGCAATACATTAAGGTCACTGCTTAAAGTTTCGAATTGCAAACGAACTAAAACTCACGCACTAGTTAGTGTTTTACGCATTGAAGGTACTTCAGTATTTAATGTCCACGCGACGAGCGCAGTTTCCATCGTGCTAAACACACACATCCTGCCTGCTGGTGTGGACATCTTCTAGTTAACTGTTTATAACATGCTGTCATGTTGTCAGTTGCACCTTGGCGTAAGAAAGTTTACTAAAGGAATGCACCATTGTGGCTAAATATTTGCTATAAAAAGTTATTTAAAGTTTTATTTATGATGTTTAATTCCTTGAATGTTTTGTAAGTTTTCAGCAACATTTGATGTAGCAAGGTCTCATAAACAGTAGTTATTACCCGAGGTATTTTATTATAACATACTCTACTGCATAACAGTTGGTTGAGGATGGTTGGTGCAGCAGATTAGTTGGTAATGCAATAAGGATGGGGATATATGCACGAGGAGACAGGGGAACTGACTGGCTCACCGTGTGATGTTACAGTAGCCCCGGAGCCAATCAACAACAAGAAGGCAGACTCGAAGAGTAAGAAGAGCGACAATAATGGTGTGAAGAAGAAGAAGACGAGGTAGGTAACAGTGTGTTCACATATCATGTCTACCAACCCCTTAAT
Organism: Medauroidea extradentata; assembly: GCA_003012365.1. Taxonomy (NCBI): domain Eukaryota; kingdom Metazoa; phylum Arthropoda; class Insecta; order Phasmatodea; family Phasmatidae; genus Medauroidea; species Medauroidea extradentata. The sequence goes on along the minus strand of PNEQ01099031.1, from coordinate 415 downwards.
GTTCCCACCACTCTGGACACACATACACTAACCCCTCACCTATCTAATCTCTGTTTACTCCCTGTAGCTCCACCAATGACTGGTATTACATTCAGGTAACAGTGTGTTCACATATCATGTCTACCAACCCCTCCATGTTCCCACCACTCTGGACACACGTACACTAACCCCTCACCGCTCTATTCTCTGTTTACTCCCTGTAGTTCCACCAATGACTGGTATTACATTCAGGTAACAGTGTGTTCACATATGTTGTCTACCAACCCCTCCATGTTCCCACCACTCTGGACACACATACACTAACCCCTCGCCGCTCTATTCTCTGTTTACTCCCTGTAGTTCCACCAATGACTGGTATTACATTCAAGTAATAGTGTGGTCACATATCATGTCTACCAACCCCTCCATGTTCCCA
>PNEQ01099030.1:0-10239 GCA_003012365.1 Medauroidea extradentata | reverse complement strand
TATCAATTTTCATTCTGTTGCGCTTTTCATTTTTAATCACATTTACCATGCTAAACTGCAGCATTCGAATATGGCACTTCCACTTTCATTAGCCACGAATTAAATCGTTCATCTTGAACCCACTCATTACGAAACTGTTGAGCATAATCATTCATGGATTTGATCATATTAATATCCAAGAAAATGCTTAACAAAAACAACGCACGCCACCCTTGTTTGTCCCGCACAAACTGCACTAGTCGGTAGCAGAAGGCAGAATGAATGATGCACATTGACAGGTGTGATGAGACTGATAAAACTGGTGAGCATGCATCGCATATACTGCCTTTTTATTTGTTTAGGATGCCCCCCAGTGGAACCGATTTAGATTTATGAAACATCACTAACGTCATTTACAAAAATTACTTTTAAAATTGCAAAATAATTCATTTAAAGGAGTAAAAAAATAGTTTTTCCAGACTTCTGAAAATTCACCAGATTTGTCACCAGATTTTCACAGAAATCACTAACTTTTCGACATGTCGCAAATGAAAAATTTTGGCCACCAGACAATCTTGGAAATCACCAGATCTGGTGGCGAAATCACCAAGTTGGCAACTCTGGTCTGTACCTATTATATATGTGTAGTGGAGATCTGTGAAGGTATTTCCGCCGGCCAGGTGCCCAGGTATATGTAATAATAGCGACGTGCATTGCTGGTTACTCTAGGGGAGTAGCCTTTATCTTGAAATGTAGGAACCTAAGCCGAGCTCAGCCAACCTGATTCACGTCATACACGGTTTTCCGACATCACACCTGGCCAAGGGTGGAATGCTGTCCTGATTCCTTCCGCGTTCGTTACAAGTGTTCTCTTTCCTGTAATAACAACACAAGTTACAGACGTTACAAGTGTTCTCTTCCCTGTAATAACAACACAGGTGACAGACGTTACAGAGTGAGTCAGCGCTCTACAACGAGGTCTTTAGCGCTGGTGAGAGGTGACATGAGGTGAGTGAGGAGCAGTACCGGAATGAAAGGGCGGGGGAAACGGGAGATCCCCGAGAAAACCCGTCGACCAGCGGCATCGTCCGGCACGATTCCCACATGCGAAAATCTAGGTGATCAAGAAGTAGAAGAACATTGAGGATCAGTGGCTAAAGTATGTAAAGAAGGTAAAAGAACAAAGTAAAGGTAGATCTGGAGCAAAAACAAGCAAGCAGTATGAGTACAGTCGGTAGCTTTCGTTCAAAATAAATAAAAATATAAAAACACTATTGCAACGAGGGAATCTGAGTCAAGTTTTGGTAGTTATTCGGAACAATGTTATGCTGACGAAGTAACAACTCCAGCTACGACTACTACAGGAATTTCTGATTCTACTGATAAGCCTACTCGGCCTCCAAAGAATCGTAAATTATACGTAGAAACACACATTTTTTCGAGTGTTTAAACATAGAGGACCGTCACATATAATATTTCAAAGACACTGCTGCATCATTAAGGCAACTGAGAGAAGAGCCTTAACATTTCAGTGTGAAACGTAACAATTTTCGCAATCTATTTAACAAACCCGAGTCCTGCCAATGTCATCATTACCGACACAATCTACGTACAGCTATGACGGCTACTTACAAAACACTGCATCAACTTCTTGGCAGAATCAGATCAGTTCATTCTTTCAGCCTCGATTGGAAGTTATTGCTAATTCGTCCCAATGTTCTTATCATGAACCATCACCTTCCCCATATGATGTTTCACAGGTTAGTAGTTATGTCGATTTAGACTTCACAAAGTGATCTTACAGTACAGTAATGTCTGTACATGTGTATGAATATGTTTCATGTCTTTCCGTGTAAATTGATGTGTTTTGTTTGTGTTCATTTATCAATAACATGCAATAACATCCTACCGATGTGTTTAACTTATATAAATGTGCAACTAAATATACCGAAACCTGTACGATTGTATATGATTATATAGCTTCAATTATTTCCTATTCTGGGTGTTAACATAATTACATACATCGTTAAATTGTTGTTTTCTTACATAACGGAAACTGCGAGACGTTCAGCAGGTTGCATGCAGTCCTTCTGTTTCGTATTTTGCCGACATAAAAGACCACAACGTGTGCAGTAGTTCATCAAACATCGGTACCGACATTCGAGAATAATTTAAAACTTCACTACGTCTTTACTCAAAACGTGGAATAGTGTAGCAAATGCTGTTACTTGGCTCCTTTGTTGCATCAGTGTGTGCACTCATAACTTATTGTTCTTTGTTTCCTTATTGTCAGGTACAACAGGTAAAGTAGACGGAGTCTATTATAATGATCCGCTGCATACTGACCGTGTGATCGCGTACAATTGCCCGCAGTGTGTAAAGTGGAAGGATTGGCTAGTGTCGTACCTGTGTCTATGTGCGAGCGCAGTTTACTGCTCTTACACAACTAGCTCTCTATTGCCTACAACCAGTTTAGGACGTGGTTGGCGCAACGCCCAATGCACCTGCTTCCTACAAAAGAGAACCGAGTTCGATCACCCGGGTGTTGTAGAAGGGAGGGGGGGAGAGAGGGGGTCACGTCTGGATTTTCGTACGTGGGAATAATGTCGAGCGATGACAGCCGTTGGTCGGCGGAAATCTCCCGTTTCCCGCACACCTTTATTCCGGCGCAGTCCCATCTTCACCTCACATTCACCCTCACTGGCTCTAAGATTCTTGCCGTTTATGTGGTCGCCTGGTGAACTTAACTTGCTTGATCTGAACGTCCAAGTGCTGAAGCGTAAGAACGACAGAGTACTAGCATCAAGCTGCACAGTAGCCTCTGGCCGCAGTCACTGAGATGGTGTGTAGTCTTATCTCTGATAACTTAGGCTCACGCACAGGTTGTCCAGAAACACACGTGAATCCTGAGCTACACTGGAGACTAAAATGTTAGTGGCAAGCTGTTAAACGTAGACATTGTACATGTACAATATGGAAACATAACACTGTAGTTAGACCCATCTTGCGCTCCACAGATATATTACTTGTCTTACTACTGCTGTCCTGAGATGTGTCAATGCTGTAGGCCCTACTCTTGTAAACGTTCCCAAATATTTTATCCAACACTGCTGTTTTTGCAAAAGGAAATTAGCTATTTTACCTTCGCTTCTATTTAGCATAATTTCTTATCGAAATGCAAAAGTAAGGAGGAAGCTTCGTTATGCATAATTTGATAATTTACAATTATCGACTTCTAGGATTTTAAAATGAAAATAAAAATACTGTGTAATAATTTGATATGAATAATCGTTTTCTTTTGTTGGATTGCTTTCTTGTCAGTTGGGCATCTCTTGTCATTTTACTGCGTAGTACTGCCCACATACTCCCGGGGTTATATATTTGATTACAACGGTTGTCTCTCTTTGTTGGGAAGTGCCGCCTCTGGCTATGATAAAATTGTTGCAACACTCGCAGTCTTCCTTTCGTATGGAATAGCCAGTGGAAACAAATTACATGGCAAGATAACAACATAAAACTACATATTCAAAAATTTTCGGGAGCAGATATTTTTGCCACAAGGCACACGAGAACCGCATCACAAACACACGACTTCAGCATAGTTTACACCAATGATAAAATTGCTAATAACAGATGTTTTCAACAAAGTTGGTAACAATGCTGTTAAGATGATTGATAATTGTCGACATCATTTTATAAACATTGTTGCCAACATTCTGTTATTACCTTGCTTATATTTATAAAAATTTTTAACTTTTGTTACCAAAATTTTGTTGAAGATATTTGCTAGCAACGGAAATTATGAATTTAATTTTGATAACAAATGTTGCTAGCAATGTTATCAACAATGTTGTAGGTATTTTTGTCATCAATATTGTTATTAACATCCGTTCATCAATCTTATAATTTTGTTAGTAAAGTTGGTGTCTTCAACAATGTTAAAATCACGTATAATATCAACATTGCTGTAAAATAGTCTACCGTAGCTTAGAATTTGTTGAAAACATCTTTGTTACTAACATTTTGGTAATCAACATTCTTACTGCCGTTTTTCGGTGTAAACTGGACATTGCGTTGTTGAGGCTGTTGCCTCGACCAAGCATAGGTGTTATAACAGTGACCAGCGACATCTTTGAAGTCGGTCGAGATGCATGCGGTCGTAAAGACTAGTTGTTTTCATTGAACCTATGTTTGAGTTGAGAGAAGAGTTCCTACAGTTTGAAGAGTTGGTATAAAGTGTGAACTATGAACGAGAGGCAGCAGAGTTGACTGCAGACTGGCGGGCGCGGTAATAACATCTGAGCTTACTGACTGCTACAGGATGACCTTGTCGCTGCGATGTGAACTCCCTTCCATCTCCCGCGTTTGTCGCTACCACCTCCCCAGACACACTTAGACGCCTCTCTAATCAACAGTTTGTTCAACCCAAACCTCCTTACACACAGTCATTGGACGAAAATGTTTCCGTGTAGCAGGGCTGCTGGCCAGTCACTCTTCATGTCAGTGTTATGTAGTGCACTTTCTGACCCGCAGGCAGTGTCCTAGTACAACACTCGTGCTTCATTGCCGTTATTCAACCTTCTGTCTTTATCTAGGAGTCGAGGGTGTTGACAAGTGTCTTGCTGAGCTGTAACTGAACTATCGTTACATTTTGACGCCTCGATTGTGGCGATTTTAGTAACTGTAATTTGCTGGATAGTAAACTGCGTACGTTATTAATTTCCGACAGACAAGTCTACGTTTGGTTGCATTTATAACTTCGAAAAATGCCGTCAGTACTGACCCGGACGAATTCGTGAGCATGGTCAACCAACCAGCTCTGTGGTTTAGCTCTGTAATTGTAACTTGATGCTCAAATTACATTGTACTTCATACCTTCTGTATAAGCAGGGCACTGTTGATAATATATACAACGTCTCTCGTGACAGTTTGTGTGGCACCAGTGGAGTATGAAGAGCTGGCAAGTACGGAGATGGCGGCACTGGCTGAATGGTGCCGTTCTGCGCTCTCCACTCACTGACACCAGTATTCAAACTCGGTTTAAGTTTCTATGTATCATTGCAGTTGGCACATTATGATTTGGCAAGAATGAATATGACATGGTTGTGTTGTTGATTGGGTGTACGATTGTCTTGTGGTAGAAACATTCGTATTCCTCAAGTTAGATTACCGGCTGGGTTGCCCAGATTCTTTGCGATGAACATCCATGTTGTCCGTGGATTTCCTCCACCATCTCTTTCTTCCTGTTATGTCTACAGTCACTCTGGCCCTGTCATACAAGATGGCCGTGAATATATGCGATATGTCGTGCCCTGTGACTTTTCATCTGCAATCTATCGTTGACCAAACAGTCCCATTACTTATCACGCGTGTTGATGAAACCATACAAAATATGCCATTTCCCAACCATTTCATAAAGGTCACATCGAGCAGGGTCAACAACGTACTAAACTCACCGAATAAAATACTAAGTATGATATTTGTCATTAGAACATAAATTACTGAAGTATCAAATGTCATATTTGCTTATCGTGATCGTAGACTAGTTAATGCTGTTTGACTGTAGCATACGAGTGATATCAGTACTAAATCTTTGCAAGTCGCAGCTGAGTATGTTTGATTGTAGAATACGAGTGATATCAGTACTGAAACTTTGCAAGTCGCAGCTGAGTATGATTGATTGAAGAATACGAGTGATATCAGTACTGAAACTTTGCAAGTCGCAGCTGAGTATGATTGATTGTAGCATACGAGTGATATCAGTACTGAAACTTTGCAAGTCGCAGCTGAGTATGTTTGATTGTAGAATACGAGTGATATCAGTGCTGAAACTTTGCTAGTCGCAGCTGAGTATATTTGATTGTAGCAGTCAAGTTATATCAGTACTGAAACTTTGCAAATCGCAGCTGAGTATGTTTGACTGTAGCATACGAGTGATATCAGTACTGAAACTTTGCAAGTTGCAGCTGAGTATGTTTGATTGTAGTATGCGAGTCATATCAGTACTGAAACTTTGCAAGTTGCAGCTGAGTATCTTTAATTGTAGCATACGAGTGATATCAGTACTGAAACTTTGCTAGTCGCAGCTGAGTATATTTGATTGTAGCAGTCGAGTTATATCAGTACTGAAACTTTGCAAATCGCAGCTGAGCATGTTTTATTGTAGCATACGACTGATATCAGTACTGAAACTTTGCAAATCGCAGCTGAGTATGATTGATTGTAGTATACGAGTGATATCAGTACTGAAACTTTGCAAATCGCAGCTGAGTATGTTTGATTGTAGTATGCGAGTCATATCAGTACTGAAACTTTGCAAGTTGCAGCTGAGTATCTTTAATTGTAGCATACGAGTGATATCAGTACTGAAACTTTGCTAGTCGTAGCTGAGTATGATTGATTGTAGCATACGAATTATATCAGTACTGAAACTTTGCAAGTTGCAGCTGAGTATGTTTGATTGTAGTATGCGAGTCATATCAGTACTGAAACTTTGCAAGTTGCAGCTGAGTATGTTTGATTGTAGTATGCGAGTCATATCAGTACTGAAACTTTGCAAATCGCAGCTGAGTATGATTGATTGTAGTATACGAGTGATATCAGTACTGAAACTTTGCAAATCGCAGCTGAGTATGTTTGATTGTAGTATGCGAGTCATATCAGTACTGAAACTTTGCAAGTTGCAGCTGAGTATGTTTAATTGTAGCATACGAGTGATATCAGTACTGAAACTTTGCTAGTCGTAGCTGAGTATGATTGATTGTAGCATACGAATTATATCAGTACTGAAACTTTGCAAGTTGCAGCTGAGTATGTTTGATTGTAGCTTACGAGTTATATCAGTACTGAAACTTTGCAAGTCGCAGCTGAATAGCACTTTTTTCCCTTGCTTATAGAAAAACTGTAGTGCTTATGAAGTGCACAAATGCTTGCAGAATCTGGTATGGCCTTATAGGTACTTCATAAACTAAATATTTCACAGAAAATGTATTTAGTACAGATACAATAACTGAATTGCCACACATGAGCAGGCCGAAGCTGCAGATTATAAAGAGCAATATCGAAGAAGGGAAGAATGACTGACTAGTCATATTAACGCATAACCCTAAACTATTATAACCCAGTAATCTGACAAGTACTCTGAAACAACGCTAAATCTATGTTCTTATCTGGTCTTCTATTTCATCACATTAGTTAAACTATGTTTCGCAACCTTGTTATATGTCATATGTTTATTTAACGAACTTTATGAATTCGGTGTCTGATGCGCTTCTATTGTTCTAAGCTCTTCTAGCTCGTTGTCTACGAGATAATATTGTAAGCAACTTGCATTTTAAATAAATGTATTAATGAAAAAAAAAAATTTGTATGTATAATAACAACAACATTTCGTAGATACGTTACAAATTTACTGTCTCGGATTTTTAAACTTTGAATTGAAGATAACCATTGATGTAATAAACACGTATAGGTATTGAGTTGTAATTAACAAATGGATTATAGGAGTGAGAAGTACTAAGTAAATACTTTGTCATAGAGTATACGATATTTTCAATACTTGTTTCAACATGTGATTTATATTTACGTCAAATCATGGCCAAACTTTGAGATCATCGATAATTTGCCACGATATAACGTTGAGATATTTTTATAAGGTACCGTATCAATGAGCAATGCCGTACCAAAAACAAAAAAAAAAAAAATTTTTAATATTTAGGCACAGAATCAAATATCTGTACGCGAAAAAAATTCAAATCACAATGTTTCTCTACACCGTTGAATGTACAAGCGTGAACCTTTGAGTTGTCAAGACATAGGAAAGTACTAAGAAAGGACTTTTTCTAATATGAACACCTAATGAGGTAAGAATGTGTGGAATGTTTTTTCTAATATGAACACCTAATGAGGTAAGAATGTGTGGAATGTTTTTTCTAATATGAACACCTAATGAGGTAAGAATGTGTGGAATGTTTTTTCTAATATGAACACCTAATGAGGTAAGAATGTGTGGAATGTTTTTTTCGATGAATCGTAGATTTACTTTTAAGCTAACGGGGCATTGTAATTTCACTTTAATACACAGATAACACTACATGTTCATACGAGGGTATTTTACATGAATGCAGTTTAGTTTTAACATTGTTCGCTTTGTTTAATATATCATAGTTTACATTACTTCTTCCGTTTGTTTCCCACATCGCATAGTTACGGTTGTGACTGAGGCATGCTGTACTCCAAACCATGCACAGAATATAATATAACTTTGTTGTACAAACTACGAGGGTTGTTTATTACAATGTTCTCTCCGCTTGTTAGGAATTATTTGTGTGCTTCGTTGACGCTGAATGTTGGACTATAGCATCAGTAGACTACAACTACCGATCACAACTTTGTGACGTATATTAGGTAACACAAGAGAAACATTTGCATGATAGCGTTATTTCAGATGTGAATATACATCACGGGCTACGTCCATGTTAGCAGAGACCTTGTTAAGTCGTGTGGCGTATTCTATATTTGTAGCTGTGATCTCTGGTCAGAAGTCAGTTAATTGACAGAGACGGAGGTCCAGTAGTCAGGCAGACAGCAGTCAACTTCCGCTCGCATCGAGCACGTGACCTACAGAAGAAGTCCTGCAGAGATAGAAGCAGTGTGCGTGCATGATGTAAGGGCGAGGTGATGCGACCCAGCTAGTCTGTACGGAGACATTGTCGACCTTACTGTTATGCAGGAATTAAGGCCGGGTTAAGGGCGAAGGTTGACGAAGACAGTAAACTGCTGACCACTTCAATGAAGACGTACGACGTACCGAAGAAAGCAATGATGCGGACTTGCTCGCGAAAATAGCGTCGACTCATTGTCGGTTGGCGCATGTCGCCATTAAATAACATTTCCAGCTCGCTCTTGTTGGTCGAGGCATTCCCGTCACATATCTCACAATGCACCGTGGCTTCTGCTGAACTCTGCAGCCCAACAAGCTCTCCGAGCCAATCACAGGCACAGTTTATAGCTGAAACCTTCGTCACAGACTGGCACAGTTTGCTATTCCGTCACTGACTTCTTTCAGCCACGCTGCTTACATGCTCATGGAAGAATGACACTTTATATCTCGAACTGCATTTAAACTTTCTGAATCTGTATTCCTTCAGTAAAATATCAGAAATATGTATTCGAAAAGAAGGCCATAGTTACGATTACCTTAACATTACATCTGCTCGAACCACTTCAAGCGATCATGAATATTTTCTGAAAGGATACGTCAAGATAGTAGGATTACGTAAGGATAGATCAAGATAGTAGGATTATATAAGGATAAGTCAGGATAGTAGAATTATATAAGGATAAGTCAAGATAGTAGAATTATGTAAGGATAAGTAAAAAATAAAGGAGTTTTACTAAAAATATGTTTTTATATGTATACTAGCAGTCCCCCGCGGCTTTGCTCGCGAGTATTATTCGTAACTGATAATATTTACTTTAATTGAAGAATCTCTTTGTACACAAGATTGATACTTCAGTCATCAAGTGTTAGAATGTCCAAACGGCTAGTTGAACTAATTCTGCAGCAGAATAAGTAGCTATAGCTGTCCACGCGAAAAGCAGTCTTAAGTTTGTCCCTGCCACTAACAGCGACTTCGCCTGGGCCTTATTTATAAAACTGCCAATTTGACGTTCTATGGTAGTTACAGACATCTAAAGTAAGAGGTTAATCGAATGAGAAACATCTGTTTACCCTGTGCACAGCCATTAGTGACGGTGCCCTCAATTATATATTGTCAAAATATTCACTTTAACTTTATTGACATTACAAAGTTTCAGAGAGATAAGGTTTCGCGGAAACGTATTTGGTGCCCCAAACCTGAGATTAGTGAGATGATATATCGTCGGTTTACTGCCAAAAGTGAGAATGTCAAAATGAGATAAAATTATAAAAATGCTAGGAATATGTATATGTTGTTCACGAACAATTGCCCAAGTTCAAAGTCTATTCGTCGTTTCGTACTGTTGTGTCACAGTATAGTAACATACCACATTTTAGTTAATATCTACAATTTATTACAGTTTTTAAACGAAAAAGCATTTATGACTTAATCACTTTTGGCAGTATACCGACGATATGTCAGCTGATATTGTAGAGGAACCTAAGTGGAAAGCGAACTGCAATTTTACCCCTTTTAAAGACTACATGTAAATTGCACTAATTCGATCTGCCTTGTAGTTTTTGTGTGTCAGAATTGAACGTTTGCACGCAGCTTTTAA
>PNEQ01099029.1:0-10240 GCA_003012365.1 Medauroidea extradentata | reverse complement strand
GTCACAACGAGCTTCCCAATAAATCCGTGAACTCCCGCGAATACCCGCGACTTCGGGGCACAACCACACCTCGTAGTAGTCACAACGAGCTTCCCAATAAATCCTTGAACTCCCGCGAATACCCGCGACTTCGAGGCACAACCACACCTCGTAGTGTCCGAACAGAGAGTCCCCTTCAAACACCCTAACCGACGCGCTCGCGACACTTTCTCTAAAAACTACCCCCTTATACTCCCAACCAATCGCAGGCTCTGTGGACGACTGACAAAACTAGGCACGGCTTTTCCTTCGTATAGGTTTAATATATATTTTCAAATTTAACACAGGTTGACATTCACATACACTTTTACTTATATACAAAATCCTGGCCCTTTAAGATGAATTATATTAAAGTTAATAATAAATTTCACTGCAGGGGGTAGTCTAAGACACCTCTGCGCTGATTTACTTCTCGCCCCTTGAGTTGTTTCCCACCAATTCAAGATATCGAACCAACTCTTCTGATGTTCACACCTTTTTCTTTCCCTCGGCGTGAAGGGTTATATGACCGTGACACAATTCAAAAACTCCTCTTAAATACCTCGCTTCTTGCCAGTATGCAAAACTAAATTTATTATAAATTATATGAAACAAAGCATTGCAATTGGGTAAGATTAAACACATGATTCTGAAAGCAATGACTTTTAAACGGGCTCTCTACGATAATTATATCCCAATTTGCTGTTCTGATATTGAACATTACATTTAATCAATATGAATGCCACCATTGTTTGTTGTAAAACTTCAACATTTGACTTTATGTTTCCGCTGCTTTAAGTATTTTGTCGATACAAAATTCAAATGTAAAGTTAAATTAACGACAGTTTAAAAACGATTCGAGAATCTGTTTTTTTTTAAACGAAATTGTAATATAAATCACTTAATTTTTGTCATAAAAGCATATCATGTAAATATTCCAAACATGGGCCCAGTTATTTAAATATTTGGTATATGGTATTTTGATATATGGTATTTTGCAGAACAAAAGCAACGCCATGTATTAACGAAACTTACAGTTTGTTTACAAATACTTCTCAAATGATGTTTACAATGTGTTCCGAATACATATAAGATATAACTTATTTTTTACATTAAATTCAAACGCTGGAGAGTAAAATGACGCTAAGAAATAAAAACTTTTCATTACAATATACATAATCAGCTGTCCTTTGCAAACGACCATCTTGACTTTACGTTTTGCGGCGCCATTGTGTACTACTCCATAATAATCCATGTATTGAAAGCTATCGTAAAGTCAAATGCTAACGTTTTCAATTGTGTAGAGGCCTAAAATTAGGCAGTTGGTAGAAACATTTAAAATTCGATGTAAAAGTTTATTAATGATATTAAATACAAATACACCGCTTTCGATTCACGTTGTTTCAGCTGTGTTATATTTAAATAGGAAACTGCACGGAACTACAGTATATTGCGTAATTTCGCTGCCAACCATACAAGCAGTAAGGGGACTATGTGTAATGTTGAATTATATGCAGTAACGTCTAGTGATATTTTTCAAAGGTTTAATTTTTACATACACCGACTAGCAATGACAGGAGAGGAAAGAGAATGAAGGGGAGAAGAGAATAAGCTAGAAACCTGTGAAGGGTGTGACCACATCTCTAACTTGCTCACCCACACCGTGTTTCATGAGATTCTTTGTGTGCAGAGAGCGCGGACGTGGATAGAAATTCTCCCCACACTACTTCTTACCCCTCCCCCGGCCCTTTATTCATTCCCGTGCTCCGTCTCTTTCTCAGCGGATACAGTGGTAAGGTGTAAGATGATCACAACTGAGGGTGGTTTTATTTTCCCCCCTAGGCTTGGCTTGGCCTACCCTCGTCAAAGACTGGGGATGGGAGCAAGTGATGGACCAACAAGGGGAGGGCAAAGTTGCCGCTAGAATAGGAAGGAGGCGGTGTATGAGAAGAGAGGGGGAAGGAAGAATGTGAGCCTGGCAACGGTATTTCTTGGTCACGTGAAGATAAACTCTTGCTAGGAACCTGCCTGATACGCGGAGTCAGGAGTCAATCCTTAGATTATTGACTCTAGAGGTACTGTCTCAGATTTGTAAACTTTTCTTCTAATGTATTTAACTGCACAAGTCTTTTGTATTATTTATCTCATTCTTGTTTGTTAAATAACTTATAGAAAAAGTATGTTGTAAGCTGCAAGTATATTCCAGGATTTAGATTAGTTTTCATTTAAGTTTTGTCGCAGCTGTCAGCTTATTTTATTTTAACTAAGTCAATTTTATACACTTAGTTACTATTATATTGTTTCTAGTTAGATTTCAACTAATTTTATTGCTACCTTTGTGCATGTGATATTTGCTGAAAATTTGGTTAAGTGTAAGAGAAGGCATTTTAGCGTTAACTTCGCCAAGAAAATGAAAGACGAAATAAATAAATAAATTAATTAATGAAACTAGGAGGCAGTTAACACAGTTGAATGGTGCTATGCAGAAGACATATAAGCCACAAACGCAAAGAACAGACACAAAAGGCCAAATCTTAAATAATGAATAATATATAAATAATAACGTCTTTATTTGGCGCAGTTGAAGGAATTTTGTCTTCTTTTACACTGAACCTATCAGATCTCACACAGAAATGTTACAATTGACACAAAAAAATAATAATACTGAGACGAAAAAGATACGTATACTAAATAAATGTAGAAAGGAAACTTAAATAATCCCCAAAACAATCATATGTGACATCAAATCATAAACAGACAGGCACTCAAAACGCTTACTGAGTTTTAGCAAGAGCCTAATAAATTTAAAATGTTATACAGAAAAAATGTAATCTAATGAAATTCTAGTAATAGACTGCAAGTAGATCAAGAACATTAAATGAACTATTTATCAATATACACATAAACATTAAAACGTCAGTAGCTAAGCATACAAAGTCAAACAGAGGTAGGGTATTTGAAAAATAGAATATATTAGTTAACAAAATAGCAATAAATGTTTCAGTAAGTCACTTATGTTCTACTTTATGAAATGTGACATGCTCTCTTTCTGCATAACACCATTCAATTACAAATTTTAGAATTTGACGTTAAGGGTGTTCAAGGGCGTTTACATTTGCACGAAATAGTAGTTTTGTAGACGATACTTGTCAGTGCAGCTTCATCTTACGAAACAATTTTAGTTCCCATAGTTTTTTCACAACGGTGCATCGAAGTCAAAATTTGCATGTTACACTGCCATGCAAATAGTGAAAACCAGTTGACTTTTTTAAGGGCGTGGTTCACCTCAGTTTTCAAAGTTTTTATTTATTTTTATATTTGTACCAGATATTTTTTTTTCTTACTTTCGACATAAATTGTGATTAAATCTTTCTCCCAGGAAATTTTTTTATCTCTTATACTTTTTGCGTAATGAGTCGTAAATGTCAAAATTTGCACTTTACGGTTTTAAGTACGCCACTAAAACCAACTGACATACTAAACCGACAAAATTCACAGTGTATAACAATGTTGTAGGCTATGATTTGACATATATAAAAACAAAAAATAAAATACTTTTATATTTAATAAAAAATGCTGAATTTTGAAATAAAAATTAAAAATATATCAACAAACTTTTAGAAATACAAAAAAAAAATTTTTTTTGTTTTACAACTGGTCAAGGGCGTACCAGGTTTGGGGGAGGAGTCTGGGTTCAACCCCCCCCCCCCCAAATATGATGTATAAAAAATTAAACCATGCAGCTTAGAATTTTTCTATAAATTTCGTATGAATATATAATTTTCTTTAGATTAATACTAGTAAACTAATAAATCTGTTAGGGAGTATTCAGAGCAACCACCAGTAATATTCTTCACTCAAAATATTTTTCATCTGAAAAAAAAAACTTAATATTACTACCACTGGTATATTCAATTTTCGGTATTAAAACTGCTTATATAGCACCACGTTGCACCTTAAAACCCAACCCCCGGTCCCCCGCTTTGACTGTGGGAATCGGTGTTCCTATAAAATTCCCCATTTGAAACACCCCCCCCCCCCAAACACACTTCTTGGCTACGCTACTGCAACTGGCCACTCCCTGGAACAGCAGACAATATACAAGTATCTGAGGACATAGTGTATATATGACTGTGCAGTCCAGCCGGCTGGTTGTTGAACACGCGATATTTCCGGTACTCTAATAACTCCGGCTTATTTTGAGAATATTTACGTTACAAGTTTTTGTGGCAAATATACAATGATTTGCAACACAATATTTAAGTTTCGAAAAATTCTCAATTGTTTTTCAACTGTCGTTACTTGTGTATTGTGTATTGACGAAATACTTAAGGCATTGTAAACGCTAAGTCAAACGCTGAAGCAGGTCTTAAGGGCACCGCCTACCGCGTGATTTCAATACGTTTCAGTGTGTTCGTAAATACGTTTTTTACGAATCAAATCCACACGTGTTCATTGTCATTGTCATGATGATGGAAAGAGAAACGCGTTCGGAGCCCCTCAAAATATCTACGTAAAAAAAAAAAAGCTTTTTCAACCTGTTATAATTTAAAATCTAATCGCGGGATTCATGTACAACTACTCTAGACACATGTAACGAACGGACTTATTCACCATTAAAAAAAAAAAACGGGGTGACAACTGGAAGCGTCAGTCAGGCGAGTGATGTACGATATAAATGCACGCAGTTTCATTGTCTTGCGCTAGAGGCGATACCGCACCAGATGAGCCGGTCAACTTTGTGAAGACATGTCTCCCATTTGACTGCACCAATCATAATAAGACTATTGTGACTGCAAACGTCTGTGATTGGCCAGTAGATACCCTAGACCAGTCAATTACTGACCATGAAGCAGAGCTGCAGATGTGTACATTATTCATTGAAACACAACGCTGCCGATTTTTTCACCACAAACGCGTAGTTATGTAGTAATAAACACAGAAGTTCAAACTGGCATGTATCTCCTTCTATGCTTCTCGAGACGAACCAGCAGGTTGCCGCAACAGATAACTCGTCTTCGTGTTCACAATTTCATAACCGAACTGAACAAGGGACTCGCTCGGCAACTGGTTCCAAAGAAACACTCACCCATGCTCGTATATGATACCCGACATTTATATTATAAAAGCACTAAGGTGGGAAGGGGGGTGAGACGGGAGGATGCGTACATGAATATAATTCACGCGGCTGCCCACAGCCAGAGAATGCAGAGTACAGACAACAACGTGCATTTATTTGGTTATGAAATGAGGCTGCTCGTCTGACCTGTTTATTTCTCACGTACTCGTGCTAGAAGTTGCTGTTGTAGGCTAAACGTCACACACATCTGTACGCGACAGTAGATCCCAGCCGCTCATTGGCTGCCTGCTATCGTAGTAATAATATACACCGTAAAAAAATACTTTTGGAAAAGTACTGGGGAAATAACTACGATTTTGTGGTTGTAAGACTTTTGTACAATTTGATTTCATTGCTTTATATGTTTTATGATGGCCAGTGTTTAGATGTTTGAAGTCTCACTTGTCTTAGGGTTGGATTGACAAATCACAGACGTGTGTTTGCACAATAACTTTATTCTGATTGGTGCAATCAAATGAGAGACGTGTCTGAACAACGACACACTGACAATAACTATGAAGCAGAGCTGCAGATGTGCACGTAAGGCATTAGAAACAAAATTATGCAGAAATCTTTTCGCAACAAACTTGTAGGTCTATAAATCCCAATTTGCTAGTAAATAGCATTGCAAATACAAAAATAGGGCAATATTTCTGTACAATTACATATTTTTGTGTACATACAGATATAAATAAACATTTTTTATATGCTTCTAACAAATCCATTGCCCATCTTTCTGCATTTTATACTGACAGTCTAAATGGTTTTTGGCAACTGGTTTACTAAATAAAAATTTTGTTTATAAGATTTGACATGCGACTAAATAAGATTTTGTTTCTTATGAAACATTTTGTACTAAAAAAAATGCCCTAATATGTTTTCAATTTTTTTTTTCCAACTTAAAAGATTTGCGACACAGCTGTCAGAGAAATGTCATTTATTTTACAATGGCGGCATACAAGGCTTTCTTTGAGAAAGTACGAAACAATTGTAAGAGCGAAGGCAGTTTTAGTGCTTTGTGGTCTCCATGATTACATTGTTTATAACCAACGTGGAGAAAGAAGCACACGGTAGCTGCACTGTTCACTTGAGCTGTCATGCACGCACTCGGTAACGGAGCCATGTTTTTGCGGTATTTCAGGTTATTACTGCAGTCATGTAGGTATAGCGGGACATGAACCCTAATATACATTGTTCAAGTACAGCGGCACGCACCAGACACACATGCGACCATGAAACAAAGAAGAAGAGTTACGGGGCCTTCCTACTTGCTCTTGAAATGTGTTGCAGCGATTTGCGATTAGTCTTTTTTTGACGAAACTATTAAACGCGCATTATATGTGTATATCTACGAAAATAACACACACTTCAAACTATGTCGCTATCGTTTCAAAAATTCAGCACGTTTATTTAAAACATCATTTTCGGGCCTCTCAAAATGGCCAAAAATGGGGTTTTCAGACTATCGTATCTGTAAAAAAACCGGATTCGAAAACCACAGCTATAGAAACAAGCGCTAGACTTTGATACTATGCTAGCCATAAATAAACTAATGTGGTCACCGCTTACAGTCCCATATGAAAAAGGATAACAACGAAGCACTGCACGCCAGCTGAGTAGCTTGCACGGAGAGGCGATAATATATTACATACTCAGGTCAGCAGCAACCTTACCGCTCATGTCACACACACACAAACAAACACAGCCTGTATAGGGAGGTCCCTTAACGTTGTTCAAGTGGGAAAGAATCATAATTTTATATTTGTATTAAACAGTAATAGTTTTGTATACGTTACTTAGGATAAACATTTTCCATTTAAAAAAAAAAATTTGCTCGGCCAGTTTTCCTATAATGGCACTACAAAATCAAAAATTGCATGTTTTTAGTTTATACACCCCTCGGAAATCATTCAACATAACGAAACAAAATTATTCACTGTGACAGTACATGTCCCGGGCTAAGGCTTTAAGTCTATAAAATCCCATTTCTACAATGCTTTGTAGTTTTAAAAAATTTCTGAAATTCGGAATTGTTTTGCTACTTTTAGAAAATTTTTAAGTACAAAAATATATTGAATTGGATTTTTATAGACTTAAACCAAAACCTTAGTCCGTGACATGTACATTTACTGTCATTATTTAGTTTCGTAATGTAGATTGGTTTTCAAGGAGTATGTATTAACTAAAAAATGTAAATTTTGACCTTGAAATACCACTGTGGGAAAACAGGACGAGCAAAAAAATTTTTTTGCAAGAGAAATATGTACTCTCGAGTATCGTCTACAAAACTATCACTGTTTCATACAAATATAAAATTATGAATTTCCTTACTAGAACAACCATAAGGTGGGTTCAGTACCGATAAAATGACAGTATAGAACATTGGTCTTACGCACAAGAAATGATCTCCATGTATTCAAACCTATTGATTCAAAACTGCTCAAACTTGGTCGTGTACGCAGATATGCTGAAATTGGAAAGTTGCGAAGGTATATGCGAGCAACCTTTCAGAGCAAATAAGTTGTAAATTTCCGCCATAAGAGTGCGTAGTAGATAAATAAACGCTGAAAACATCAATTTACATCTACGTTTTTTTCGAAGCCAATATGGATATAATACTCAATGACAATCCTAGATAATGGTATTTGCCAACTTTATGAGTAAATGTTTATCCAGAATTACTAATTCGTTACGCGTGATCTCTTGCGCTGCAGTTAAATGCACGAGGTTCCGGCGTCAGAGATTGTGCCTCAGAAGTTCGTAAGACTGGAAACAATTTTCTTTAAAACGTTGGCTAAAACTATTGTCTAGGATTGCTATTGATTAATTTTCGCAAATTGGCTTCAAGAAACCTACAGTTATAGATTAATGCTTTTGGCGTTGAATTATGTGCCACGCCCTCTTAAGAGGGAGAGAGCGTATCATCTCGAATTTTTGTATTTTGTGTCGTAACTTTTATTTTGGGTACATTTATGGAACTTTAACCTAACAGCAGAATAGAATACATATTGATAGCATTGAAAACATCGTGTATCTCTGTTTGCCGTTACTGTGGTTAGAGATCTAATTGCAGTTAAGAAAGTAATAAGAATCTCCTAAATGCAATTACATCTGTAACAGTGACAAAAACTCAAGATGGTGACTAAATACACAATAACTTTAAAACTATATTTCTATGTTGTAAATAATGTTTTACACTGTGCAGTTTATTGGGGCTTCGTTCCTATACTTACAATTGTTCCAAAATACGATTCCAATTCAAGTATGTTTAAATGACCTTCAAATGTATTCCATATAGCAACGAATGCTTCAGATTCGTCGTATAAACGTCATCGGCTAAACATTACAGCAATAATTCAAATGGGAATTAATTTTGTTCAAGGTTTCTGGTCATGCACAGTTTATACTGTCATGTTATACGTCTTGTGTTAATGTTTTTTTAACTGTGAACCAACCCTTAGAGAATGGCACTTGTATTATGCTGTTAGTTTATATTCATCTTGGAAGAGGTGAGAGAGGAAAAGGCAAATACATTACTACACTACTACAGTCGGTTCTGGATAAAGTGAGCACTAAAAAACACGCTGCTAAAGTTCTGTTTTCAGCCAATTCGTATCTCTCCGCGCGTAACGACTAACGATGGGACGTGTCTAACTTCTCCGGACACGTCACTTAAGGTTTGAGCGTGTAAGATAAATTGTGCAGTCGGTATGAAGAGTTTAATTAAAAAAGTTTGTTTATTATATAAAATACAATTATAATGATTTCGGTTGATTTTGTTTCTGTATTGTATTTAAACAGGAAAATACACGGAACTATATTGCGTAATTTAGCTGCCAACCATACAAGCAGAATGGCTACTACAGTGAATATTGAATTATGTGCAGTAACGGCTAGTGAAAATTTTCAAAGGTTGAGTTTTTAATTCTTTATCCCAAATGACCTATACAAGCATTACCACCGCATCCGAAGCAAATTAATTATTAAACTTCATTTTGTACTGTGTAGATTGCTTGCAGAACATTCTGATTTACACCATATTTGCCGAGCCAATGATTTTTGGTGGAAATAATTATGCGCGAATGTGTTTCAATTAAAATCGTAGGACTACACATCAGTAGCTGTGCTTCATGGTTATTTGCAGATTACTGTCTGCGCTAAGACGTGGCTCATTTGACTGTGCCAATCACAATAAGTTACTACGGCACCACGCGTCTGAGATATGCAGGTATAGTCTGTTCACTTTCAACTGAGCACTTACCAACAGTTAATGTACAGAAAGTGTATTTTATTTTGGCCAAATACGTTAAGTTTTTAAGATTGGGCGAATTTTTACGCTGGTTTTTCATTCTAAGGAAGTTTTCAGGTCAAAAATATTATTAAAGATGATTGCAAAATGACTGAAAGAATAATTAAAGCAGTGTTCACTTTATCGTGAACAGTCTATAGAATCCAAATACACTGAAAGTGAAATATATCCAACCATTAGCCATGAAGCTGAGCGGTCGTAAACGTGCAGAAAATGCAGCAATAAAACAAGTTTATTTATATTTCAAAATAGATCGCAGGCTTTCGCGGCTGTTGTCTGCATTTTCTTGGCTTGTGGGTGTGAGCCGCGTCTGAAGATTGTCTTGCGACGTTTCGGCAGTCGTTGCAGCTGCCATCATCAGGTAGTCGGAGTCGGAGACCAACTGAGGTGTTTCAATTCTGCTTCCAGGTGCTGTTCTTCACATATAGTTTTAGCTCTGTGGGTTAGTGTAGATGTGACAGTTCTTTTCTGCGAGGGATGATAATGAGAGTCTGCTTGGAGATATCTGTCAGTGTGGGTAGCACGATATACATACGATCTCGAAACCTATCAACAAGATTGAAGGCATCCTGGGATCGGCAAAAGACAAAACACTAGCCGAAGAACAGGCAGGAATATACAAAGTTCCTTGCTCATGTGGGAAAGTGTACATAGGGCAAACAGGCAGAAAAATCACAACAAGAATTAAAGAACACATCAGAGCATACAAATACGAAAACCAGCAGTCAGCAATAGCAGAACACTCCATGGAAACGAAACACAGCATCGATTTTGACAAGTTCTCCACAATAACC
>PNEQ01099028.1:0-10240 GCA_003012365.1 Medauroidea extradentata | reverse complement strand
GCTCTCATTACTGCGCGCCTACGTCTATACACGCGGACGTCTTACCACACTTGTCATGCTAGTACTAAAGACACGTCTGACTGCTAACTAGCAACTGAACTCACAGCACGTCTTACTGCGCGGGCGTATGACTGAACACTCTTACAACACGTCATGCCTCGCGGGCTGCTAACTACGAACTGCCTCGCGCTCTGAGCGCGGTGGGGGGCGGGCCGGCTAGCACGTGGTTGACGCCTGACAACAACAGACCAATGGCGAGAGGCGAGCTACTGGGTGTAGCGAACAAAACTACACACTGGGTGTCCACAAGTACTTACAGTCCCTTACATAATGTACGTTTATTTTGAAAATTTTGGTTTTCTAGATAAAAGGTTTTGTACATGAATTACTAAAAAAAAAATGTAAGCATCCTAAAATATTTATACTCCTATGCACTTCAAAATTCAATTCCTACCATTATACAATAAAAAAATCACTGCAGAGTAAATAATGAGACTACACCTTGAATAACAACATACACTTACATCAAAATGATTGTTTTAGTTAAAGCAAGACACTATTTCAATGTCTCACAACAGTATTTTGTCATATATGTATTATGTTATGCAAGAATAACTAAAAATGTAACATTAGTAGTTGAAAATTTGACTCAAATAGCAAGTGAGGAAAAGTCAGCATAGGACTAGTAGCGAGTGTGAGCACTACAACTATAAAAACTTAACACATATTACATATTAAAGAAGGGAGTTATTAGCTATTCAACATATTAAAAAAATATTGGCATACTTCTCCATTAAGAACTTCTTCCAAACAAAATATTTTAATGCTAAATGCAACTTCTTAAATGTTTTACATACAGGAAAACTCACTATTATCATGCATTTAAGCTCTCGTTTGTATGTAATTTCTTAATGTAGTACTAACAACTTTAAATTACCCTCACAATGCGCAATTCCAATATATTCAAATGTGCACTACAGTAATATATATATTCAACAACTGTCATCAACTACACCAGACTCACATGTTATATATCATGCAAACGAAAATTATGTGCATACATTTAATATGCGGAAAACAAACAGCGTAAACACAAACACTGTTTAAGGGACTGAAAAATGTGTGAAAAATAAAAGGTAGTGTGACACACGCAAGGCTGAATAACCTCCCCTGGCCAGTGCATCTCTCTCCCCAAGGGGTGATTGCTGGTTAGCAGGATGGCCGGAATTTACTTCATCTAGTATCAATTCGCAGGCTTGTGTGGGGCACTCTAGAATTTTTTTGAACAGTAGCCAACCAACTGGAAGGCTCTAAACATGACCCTTTTCATCATGATCACTGAGGGTGCAAAGAATAAACTGGATGGGTTTGTGGAAATTATTAACACAACTGGTGTGGCAGTGTTTGTTAGGCACGTTGCACTGACCTTGAGTGAACTACAGCTTTGAAACTTTAGCTGTCATCACTTCATTCTTTAAAATAACTACAAACTCTACAAATTAATTAATTTTGTAAATAAAGTAAGCTTTGTAAATTAACTAACCAGATAATCAGTTAATGCAATGACAAACGTCATGTAATTTTATGTGAACTTTTAGTTAAAATATTAAAAAAACTAACAATGTGGAAACAAAGTTTAAAAATATTAACATAAATATTATACATATTAATATGCACACTCACTTTGATGCCACCCGATTTAAAAATAGTTTTTTCACTTAAGTTTCGACTTTTCTTATGCTCTGACCAAGTTCTCATTCAAGGTACTAACAACAAATCCTTCTGCAATTTAACTGCTAATCTACTTCTATGTTTCAGCTGTCAAATTGTTTGTTTGCTTTGGGAAGGTTTTGTAGATTGAAATCATATTCTAAGAGATTTTTATCAAATCTGACTTACAGAGTGTTAATATTTATGTTAAGTAACGTACAGCTAATCAAACCTATCAATACAAAAATGTTGCCATAACAGTTTAACTCGAATGAAACTGTACTAGTCTGAGGAGTGATAAGGATATAAACAGTAAAAAGTACTTAGGTGATGATGTGGTTTTGGCTTATTTGATGAAAGGCAAACTTGACTGGAAGAAAAAATAAAACTGAGCATTTAATGCTAGAGAGAGAAGGAAAATTCACTCATACAATTATTAATCTGTGTGTTAAAACCAAACTTAACATGCCACCAGCATTGGTCATGAACCTAACAAGGTCATTGAAAATAATAATTTGCATGTTAACTTTAACTGCTATACTTTTTCCTTATTTGGCTCAATCATTAAATCATTATGTGCAATTAACTATGGCTATGGCAAATAATCAAGCAACAGAAATTTTAAAATTTGACAAACTGTATTATTGTGGACATATGCCACTGCAATATTATGTCGTCCCAGGAATATTAGAAAGATACTAAGAAAAACTAACAACGAAATACGAAAAAAGAGGAAACAAGCAGAGTTGGCTGTAGTCAACACATCCATAAACCAAAATAACAGAATATGACAGATCCCATTAGGAATTAGTCAACAACAAATAAAGAAAAAAATTATAAACTAAAAATAAATGTCAAAATACAAAATAAACTAATATGTAAAACTCAGGACATCAGAATTAAGACAGCACAGACAACACTGGAACAAATACAATAATGGACACATGACAGGATAATAACGACGTCGTCACAGACAACACAATAGACAACACAACGATGACACAAAAGAAAGATGGGAGCAGATGTCAGCTCCCGAAACGTTGTGAAAAGTCGGCCTTTGGAAATTTACTATGTTCTTTCGTGTCTTCGTCGTTGTCTCGTCTAGTGTGTTGTCTGTGACATTGTTGTTATCCTGTCTTGTGTCCATTATTGTATTTGTTCCAATGTTGTCTGTGCTGTCTTAATTGTGATGTCCTGAGTTTTATATATTAGTTTGTTTAGTTTTGTATTTCGACTTTTATGATTATCTTTTTTTTATTTATTGTTGACTAATTCGAAGCCAACTCGGCTTGTTTCCTCTTTTTTCGTATTTCGTTGTTAGTTTTTCTTAGTATCTTTCTAAGATTCCTGGGACGACATAATATTGCAATGGTGTATGTCGACAACAATACAGTTTGTCATTCTGTCCCATTGCAAGAAACATTCAAAGACATTATACAAAGATATATTACACCACTAGATTTGTAAAAGCTATAAAAATACACAAAGTTGTAACATATATGGAATATAAATAACTACCATAGTAATAACAGTTGTTCACTGTTATAAACATACAAACCTCCTACAGTCAATTTACTGGTAAACAAACAGCACTAAAACACAATGTAACAGTGCAGAAAATTACAATTTCATGAAGTATATCACTAACTAAGTAACAGATATGGCACACTTAACAACACTATCCCTTCAAAAGTGTCCATACTTGCACCTTGATGACACTACTGCCTTTCACATTAAGGAAAATAGTAATTTAAATTTAAAAATGTATATTATTAAACCAAATAAAGAGTATAAAACACACTTGCAAGATTGCAAACGAAAAACATGAAGTGCATGCAATATATATGATAATTGATGCGTGAATAGTTAACCGAGTTAGCCTTAAGTGACTAAAAATTTTGTTGCACTGCAAATGATATGAACTGTTGTACGAGTATTCGTAACATCAGCTACTCTTTACTATTACCTATTGCAATCACCCCACGTTTTACGTTTTAAATCTTACTAGTATTTTCATAGGAGAAATTATTTTATACCTTTCAGTCAGTTTTAAAATTGCAGTAAGTTATGTTAAATTTTCATTTATTTGAATAATTACTTTCTGCTAAAGTCCTGAGTGTGTGAAATTTTGCAATCTATTTTAACCAAACATAATTTACATAGAACAACCAAATAGACAGACAAGAAAGCAAGTTAATATAGCATTATCATCCAGTTAAAAGCTACTTTTATTACATTTACAAGTGTCTAGCTCATCGGGAAGTTAGTTTAAAATTTATTGCAAAATTTTTACTGAATAGACATACAAACTGACAAGAAAATCAGTTAATAAAATCACAGTAAAAGAGGCAGAAACATTGATGTGGTCAGTGCTTTACTACACTGGAAAATTGGTAGAGTAAGGAAGCTCAGCCAATTTCTATGTTGTAACTATTAGTTGTAAAATCAGAAACCAATGCATCAGGGCTAACTGTATAAGTCACCCATTGGGAATGTGAGTTTGAAACAGAAATAAGAAGATTCACCCACTGCAAAACCACAACAAGATAAGCTACAAGTGTTAAGCAACAGAAGCCATGGAGCATTGAAAAAGGTTGCGATGTAATACCAAAAATTATAAATTCAGCAGTGACATTTGCTAGCTAGAACCATGACTGTGTGTTAAGGACGAAGCTTTAAAACTCAGTACTTGTTAATAAACCCCACATTTTGCCTATGAACAAGTGCCACGAGCAGTGCCATTGAAAAATGGACAACTGGAGATGTGTGATATCAAGTGATGAACCATGCTAAGACATGTGGCAACCTTATGGAAAGGTTTCTAGGCACTAAATAAAATGTGAATGCTACTTGTAAGCCTGTACAACGGCCAAAATGCAAATCTGGAGAAGTAGGTGTGAAAGTATGGACAGATGGAAGAGAGCTCATCCTATCATAATACTTCAGTTAACATTGAAGGCAGAATGCTATCATATTTTGAGCAGATAGGTAAAATTCATTCACTAATGTTTACTTCAACAGCTTCACTACAAAATTTGACACACAGAACGTAAAATTGCATAAAAAAATTTAATCACCAACTGGTGCATTCCTCAAGAAACTTTTACTAACCAAATTCCTCAAAAAAACTTTTTTTAAAAAAAGTGTGCTAGTCCATAACCAAAATAATGCATAACAACTAAGTGTTCTGTAAAAACAGTCAATAATACAAGAAAACCAGTTTTACTTATTGAGAAAAGAATGACCTCACTATCAGCTAGATACCAAGTCCCACCTACAAGTTTAAGTTTAACAGAAATTTTCAAAAGAAGGTTTTCGTTATTAGTAAAATCTGAGCTATTATGAGTGTTGTCTTTATCCATTACCGTTTTTCACTTTAAGTACATGGTGAAAGTTATGTTAAATCAAAAGCAAGCATACAATAAATCCCTGGCACAATTGTGCACACATATCTGTCCAAGCTGATGATTCAGATGACGGCAAGAATATTTGATTGGCCCACTGGACTTGTGGCATCACATGCAAAAAGCTGATATGGAGCTGTCTGACCAGAGCTGGGCAACTTTCATCCCTTGAGTTTGGACAGTATGGTCTACACCATCTGCATGTGATGTCACATGTACCATGGGCCAAACAGAAACAAGATACACGAAAATTGATGGAAGACGGTATTTAGTTAACATTCTTTTCTAGTGTGTAGTTCTGTCAGGAGTGTCATTTGAAGATTGATTTTTCTGTTAGATTACATTTACAAATGCAAATTCTATCATTATAAAGTTTGAAATAAGAGCGCAGTTCCCAAAACAATTCGAAAAAATTATATTAATATTTATATTAATTTCTTTAATGAAACTGTATAAGTTACCAAAACATGTTTATCAGACCAAAAAATCAAGGTATACTGTGCTGCACTCTTAACACATAACATTCATACTATCTGAATCAAATAAAATCAACAGCGTCTCACTACTGCCACTCAAAAATTGTTCAAACAACTCAGTCAAGACATACAGCTCGGACAGACACGTGTGCACAAGGATTTATTGGTTAAAGAAAATATTTAAAAATATTTTTATTTTTTTTTAATTCTTAAGATTTAGACTAAACACAGAATTAATAAAGTGTTAATTACCAAGCAGAGATTATTTTACTAGAACATGCATTTAATTTAGCTGTAACAAAAACATGATGGTTTTGGAAAATATATTTAACTGGATAATATGAAATAATATATACTGCTTTATGAAAAGAACCAGCATGGACTAAATGGACTAGTGTCAAATACAGCACGTATCTAAAAGTTATTCTTTATAGCAATTTGATTAATTGCTGTAAATAAAATGTACAGTGTTCCAGTAGAGGTAATATTACCTAGAAACAAGAACATATAAGCTACACAAAAAAAAAAGGTATACATAATTAGGCCTGCTAATTATGGAGGACTGTGTTTATGCCATTTTTAAAACCAGGCATATATGAAACACACTGTTAGCATTTTCTAAACTAACAGCCCAACCACCCAATCAGAACGAGTAATTGAATGTTATATTTCAATCATGAAAAAACATGAAAAAAAATATATTACCTACCAAGTTTGTTGTTCCCATGGAATTGTACGCCTACAGAGTCACATGGAAATAGAAGAGGAAAAAAATACCTTGGTTAGAACTTTTCTGACTCACTGAAAGCAACTTGATTTGCACACTGCTTACTATTACACACACCACAAACAGTCACAAAGATTACAAAAACTACACGAATTATTCCACCACTAAAAACAAATGAGACGTGGAAAACATACAACTAAACTAACAAACACAAGTTATTGAAGACTAGTTTAATTTGTGATGAAACAGTGAATTCTGCTGTAATGAAAAAGTATGCTCAAAAATTACAAGGGAATGTATGAAAAACATGAAAACACATGTAGCAAGAAAGGAATTAAGCAAGAATAATTTTTTTCAATTACATAATTAAAAGAAAACTATTTAAAATATTTGAAACAAAGGCATTTTTGTATTGGTCATTAACAAGAATATACTGTTCAGCTATAAATACCATTGCAATGCTTATGAGCGATGGCAGAATGTTAGTATAACGTTTTCATTATGTGTACTGTTAATTTTTTGCAATTTTTGTTTGTGCCAAGTAACATATTACCAACATATTTAAAAACAAATTTTTTAAGTTTAAAGTGTTGCACAATTGGTTGTTGTTGATAGCGTACATTTAGACGTAATTAATAAGCTGTACTGTTATTAGACTACATACAAAATACCAAATAATTTTAATAATGCCAAATGTTATTGCATTAATTGATAAAATATTTTCAAACAAAATAATTATATTCAGCCCAGTGGAAATGTTTCATTATAGCAGGAATCACTGAACAACCAAAAGAAAAAAGTTTTACAAACTATGCAAGGCCAAACTACTACAAAACAGACTGTCCCGTTGCCATATGTGTTTCACGTGATACAAGAGAACTGAATAATAAGTCACAAGAGAATTGAACAATTAGTCACAAATAGACAAACTAAACACATCTACGAGCTTTATTTGTTCCATTTGCCTAAATTTACCACTGTGTTTTCACATTAACTGTTGAATGATGACATACGAGAACATTATTCCTACAAACAGAAGTAGTAGCAAACCGTTACTGTTTACCAAAATAAATCTGCACATTTTCTAAGCAAAAATATTAAGTCAAAATAAAAAAAAATTAATGAAGAAAATTTTTAAATTAAGAAAGTTCAGAAACTTAAACAGATATATTGATGTTTAAAGACACGGAACAAATAATGATCCAACTTTCTCAAAATCTGCAGAGAAAACAATTTATATTCTATACCAAATTACACTAATAAAACACCCAAAAGACAGCGAGACACCAGAAAAAATATATGTAATGGTTCATTTTCTACTGAAGCCGTATTTTATAAAAAAACTTATGATAATTTATTACAGCAAACAAAAGAACAACCAGCCATTCCTAGACTAAGTTTTAAGTTTTATGCAAACCGACATTATATCAATTTTTGAAAAAGACAACTATATTATTGACTGATGTCTAGAAATAAATTATGCACCAAAAAGAGTAAAATACCAACCAAATTTATGATGGTGAAAGTTTGGATGATAAACATATGAAATCCCAAAAGAAAAAAGTACAATTTTCATTCCAAGGATTTTGATGACAAGTTTCCTCCAAATATGTCGCCAGTACGATGATGTGTGTGTCGTACATATGATTACCTCTTCATGATGGTTACAATAAATTATGCTGTTATTACACTATGTTTTTAATTTAAATACATCATGTCCATGCAACATGAAAATCCATGCCATCCAAGAATATGCATGCACCATCTGTCAGCAAGAAAAATAACTATTTGTAGAATTGTTTAACTAATTAAAAATGAACTACAGAAAAATAAAGAACTGCTCAATACTGTAATTTGGATCCAAAGAAATGTGTGTAACTTTTTTCTAATGTTTTTGAATTTTAAAAAATTTATGTAGTACAGCCATCAAGTACCATTTAACGTGTGGGCATATGTGATAGCAACATCTTTAAAAAATTGAAAGAAAAAAAATAAAACTTTCCTGCTGTATAATTTTTTAATAAAGATATGAAATCATCCTAGTGTTGCCCCTCTTCTGGCAGGATCACATTGTGAATAAGAGAAGACCATGGTGAAGGTTGTGCAAGCTGCTAAACTAGAGAGACAAACCTGTAGCTCGCCAGCTTGAAGAATGGATGAGGTGTGGTGAGGTGAATGTGGAGTGATGGAATGAGAAAGGCGGGGGAAATGGGAGTATCCGAGAAAACTTGCTGGCCAATGGAAATGTCCACCACATTACCAACATGCAAAAAATACGGAATTGAACCTGACCTGGATCAACTAAATGGGAGGTGGGAGACTGACCCCTCGACCACTGCGACCTCTGCTTTTTTTTATTACTGTTTGTCAAAAATATGATAGTAATGTTTTTGTCTTTACATCATACCTCCTTAAGCTTTAAAGGACCATTTTCATGGCACAATAATTATCATGATTGAGAACTCTCAAATTAAAATATCACAAGAATTATGTACGAAAACATTTTACAAACAAATCTAGCGAGTTCTCTCCTTAGAGGAGACTGGTGGATAATCTCTGTGAATATTTAACAGGTATAAATTAATTTCGGAAAAATATTCACATTTAGTTTTCAATCAAATACTAACAATATAAAAAATTTTTACTATACTTTCTGAATACACCTACTTGAGTAATTTCTGTTCCCGGTATCTACTATGAATTAAAAACCTGTTAATGACCGACACACAACTTGCCCAATTCCTGTACTTAGAATTCAATTCTGCTACCTCTACACCCAGTATACAATTGACATAATATAGTTATTTTATTTATTTTCGACGGTAATAATATGTACATTTCTGTTCCAAATAGTTTCATAGTTATTCTATCCGCAATGATCAGTTTTGGGTATTATATTGAAATTTTCCAGATTGTTTACATAAGCTGAGTTAAGGTAATTTATATAGAAGCTTTCACAATGTTCAAGAAGGTTTTAGGACCGCTAAGCAAAACTATAATACCCAACTTCCATTCCCATAGTCGGGAAAACACACCTTTTTTTAGAATGGCAGTCACCAGGTACCTAATGCAATGTTCTGACTGGACGGAGCAAGACTAGTTGGCATGACACTGCCAACACGCATGAAAAGTCTCGGATCTGCTACTGTCCCATTAGTTTTAGGCCCAGCCATTGTCGAGGCTAGTCCCAGCTAGAGCTCACATATGGGAGAGTAGAGCATACAAATGTAGCCTGCACTGGCAATGCCCATTGTTGAACATCCTTATACATCCTTTATCAGACATAACATTTAAAGCTTTGTAAATTATTTTTTGTTGGTGCAGGAGGCCATTAGTATGTGGCATTACAGTTTCCTCACTGTCTTCTTAAATTTTTAGCAGTGAGCAATTATACACACTGTTTTATTTCCTAGAACATAATGATGCCATCTTGGGCTGTAATGATTGTGAAAGATGTGGCAGGAGTGCAATATTTGGCTGTAAACATGATCAACATAAATTAAATAAATTTGAAAGTAAGTCCGGTGTTACGTTCTTAAAAAAGACAATTTAAATAAGAACAAGACAAATTGTGTCAGCCAATCCACCCACAGCCTACAGCCAAATACATCAGTCAGGTGTGTGACAACACATACACACAAAGGTGCCAATGCACCAAGCGATTTTATTACTTGAACCCGTGGATCGTAGGCTCACAGCTAACACCAGGCCGTTGAATATGCGGCGAGTGTAACCACGCACCCAGGAGCAATCCTACACTCCTTAAAAACACTCGTGAACTCACTTATAGCTCGACACTGGGACGAGGAAATACGCTAGCTACACGGAAACAAGCCAGGAGGGAGATTTCAATCAATTTATATTTAAGATCTCAATACATACAAGTTAATCCAATGCACAATAAGTTCATTAATCACATGTAA